>KN497620.1:6037-20348 GCA_000787155.1 Scartelaos histophorus | reverse complement strand
ATACTTTGAAATATTCCAGACAAAGCATTTCATTTCCATTGAGAAAAACGGCACCAACCTCACCCGAAAATCTTAGAACAGCAAAACCATTGTTGTTATTTAAGACTAATCTAAAACTTTGCTGACCTGGTTTAATTGCCTTTTGTGCTTTTATTTATTTTATTTTATTTTTACATTTTTTTTTCTCTATTTTTTGGCTGTTTTGTATTTTTGTATTGTATGATTCTCCCTTTTGTATTTATAAGTATGAATATTTTAATCTGTAAAGCTCCCTGTGAGTTGATCTCTGTGAAAGTGTTCTATATATAAATCTCACTCACTCACTCACTCACATAGTGCACCTAAATTTAAAAAAAAGAGCATGTTTTTTTTTTTTTTTAGATTCTTTTTTTTTCACAACTGTGTTTTTCAGGTTTGTGAATTTGACGTTCTACCTGCTGCCGAAGCTTCATGGCGTCTTGAAAACAAACTGTTTGGAGTGTGTTCTGAGCCGAGCAGACGTCACCCCAGAGATCTTTATGCAGCTCAAAACTTCAGGCTTCATCCAGATGATGGCGCACAGGTCAGGAACACTGGACAGTTTTATTTTTATTATATTTTAACCAATTTACCAACCTACCAACTGCCACATGTCCCATTTGGTTGACTGGAGATGCACGACTCAGTTCAGTGTTGCTTTACAAGCTCTTGGTACATTGGTAATCCACAATACAACTATGATTTGTAAAAACTGTGGTTATACTTTTTATAACCATAATAATTATACATCTTTTCATTATGAATTAAGTCTTATTAAGGTGTAGATAATATAAACTGGTACAAAAGTGTTTTTAATTTAAAGAGTAACAACTGAATGTTTTGTGGCTTTAAATTGTACTTTGCTGTAAATGTACTTTGCTGTATTATTTTATGACATTTTTTACATTTGTGACAAATATTTTAATATTCCTAAGAGTTGGAAGTGGAGATCAACTTTTTTTTTGTCACTTTTATGTCACATTTTTAATAGTTTTATAGTTTCTGCATGAAACAACACTGAACAAAGAGTGAAGTTTACTGTCTTTACCCAAGTTTAAACTTTTTAATATCCATTTTTAAATAATGATTATATTGCTGTCTTCTTTAGGGATGAGGGCAGACAGAGGGTGTGTCTGGACATCATCCATAAGATTCTGTCTGTGCTGAGTCCAGTGGAGCTGCAGGAGCTTCTGGGAGCTGTGACTGCGTTTGTGTCTCACCCTTCCCCTGTGTGTAGAGAGAGAATGTACGACATCCTCATGTGGATCCAAGACAACTACAGGTCAGAATATATATGGATTATTATATAAATATGTAACGTTTTTATTTTTCTGTTGGTTAAGTATATTTATATGTGTTATCTGTATGTGTTTGGACACTGAGACAGACTAATAATAAAGTCTTACTCAACCATGTTTGAATGAAACAAAACTCATTTCCTGGTATGTTTTTGATAAGGTAACAACATTGTAACACGCCTTAAAGCTCATCAAAAGTCATTTGTGCGTAATAGAGGACATTTTGATCTTACAGAAGTAGTTAAATTATTAAATGGACTATCGCTATGGCAACTACTGCATATTTCCATCTGTATCCGTTTTAATTCTTATAGCGAGACTTACAAAAGCTTACAGAACATTGCTGTATATTGCAATATGTTACTAATTTATCGCTTGCTTTTATAACAGATTTTTTTTTAATTCCTTACCTATTTTTTTGTCTTCTAGATTAATTGTAGTAATTAATGTCAAAATATATACAGCAGGTCGTTCTATTGGACATCCAAATTCACAGTTGTTTTTTTTTCCAACAGTGATTCAGAAAGTATGGAGGACAACACGTCAGTGGAGGTTTTGAATTCAGCGAAAGAAACTTTACTTCTGGGGCTCGCCGAGGAAAACCAAGGTCTTCAGTAAGTAACACACAGAGACAAAGAGGTGATAGATTAGATTTCCACATTTCCAGATTGTGGCAAACTCACATATAAAATTGAAAAACCTTAGAATTACAATAAACACACATACATAGAAGAGCATAATATCTTACTCTGTTTTCAGGCTGTACGTCCGTAACTTCTGGAGTCAAGAGAAGCGTCTTCCCACTGCGACCTTTGACCGGATGACGATGGTGCTGCGCTCGCTCTACACGACTCAGATCGAGAGGTGCTTTCTGAGTTTGGCCACGAATCTGCTGCTGGAGATGACGAGCCAGAGTCCAGACTTCCAGAGAAACATGTTTGAATATCCACTGTCTGAGTGCACTTTCCAGGTCAGTTAACTATTGCGAAACATGCACGTTGATATTGTAACATCCTTAGTTTGAATGGAAGACTTCAAATCAGTAATGTAACTTGTTTTTGTAGGATTATGTGATAGATTCGAACTGGCGCTTCAGGAGTACAGTGATGACCCCGATGTTTGTGGAGACTCAGAGCTCTCAGGGTCCAGAGAGCGTCATGGCGTCTGTGTCGGCGTCGATGAAGGGGAAACTCCGAGCTACACAGACCACCCTCGAGTTCAGCCAGACACAAGCGCCAGGTACAAGACTGTTTATTATCATGAAATATAGAAATGTCTATCTGATTATTACCCAATCTCTGGAGTTATCAGATTATTGAAATACAATGTTCTGATTATTGAAATGCTGCATATTTTCCCATTGCCAAGTGAAGGCAATGGGAAAATATCCTGCAAGAATAACATGAAACATCAAAATAGCTTAAATTGTTTTACTTACTAATTGTTGGCAAATTACAGTTGCAACATTTTTTTTCTATACTCTTCACTACAAGCATAATCCATGTCAAGTCAAGTTTTTTTTTCTTCTTTTTCAAAATATGGAAGTTGCCATGTCATTCAATCAAATCTATCTTGAGGAGAAAGTTTTATTCATGAGTTTCAGTTTCCTTTTCAAGGGTTTGACCATTCAAAAGACATAATGAGGTTTAGACTGAAATCTGACTGTGCAACTGAGTTAATTAAACTATAAAAGCTCTGGATAAGCATTTGGCTAATTTAAATGCTTAACAATAAAATATAGAGTGTAAGCTAATTGGAACAATGTTATTATAACACTTATTAGGTGAAGGGATGGTTCTGTTCGTAAGTTGTTTTACTTAAGTTATTTTAGTATTATTATAATCTATTCCCTGTATATTTTATTACACTTGGCTTCTGCAGTTCATATGGGGACAAATTGCTGAAGTTCCATCACAACTAACTGAATATATTTAGTTTTCACATTTTAGATTTAGGCTTTGAAAATACAGTTCAGTTATTTATTCGTTCGTGTTCTGTTCCAGGAGGTCGGAGATCGGCTTATAACTGGCTCACGGGGAGCAGTGTGGACACGCTGGCCGAGTACTCGCTGGGTTCAGAGTCTCTGTCTTCATTGATGGTTTTTGATAAAAAATCAGAAAGACAAACGTCCAGGAAACCGGTCGGCGAAGGTTTTGGGATGAGGCGTCTCGCTGCTCCCACTGACGAAGTGGACAGTCGCACTCAAGGTTAGACTTTTTTCACCAAATTTCAGAATTATAGTAAATGTATATGTATTGTATGTACATGTTAAATATGCACTGTGTAACTTTGTTTGTTGGTTGGACCTGCAATCTCCTTGTCTCCAGGGAGAAGTTATTGCGTTGCCTGAAAAAAATGGCATTAAAATTACGAATCTTGCACTTTTTTTCTTATTACATTTGTGTTTTATTGCCCCAAAATACTTGGAGAAACCCTAATTCCAGGCAAGTAAGTAACATTTCTACAGAGACAAGCATGTAGCAGACCTTCTACCAGAAATGTTACATACTGCACTTTAAAGTACAGTATAACACACTGTTAACAAGCTATAATAACCTAATCACTTTTAACTATAACCATAAATACATTGTAATTACACATTTTGTTAGACAGTGCACAATATTACACTTCATGAGAAAGGGGGAATGTTTTAAGTTCAGGGTAAAATAAAGTATGACCAAAAGATTGGAATGGAAAAGTATAATAGTACAAGTAGAATTTATGGTAGTATTAATTAAGCTGTAGTTGATGTACAGTTTAAATCTTTTACTTCAGTAACATTCACTGCACTGTTCTTTTTATTCTTTGATTCCTTTTTGTCACAATATTCACTAGATATACAGTAAATAAAATTATTGTGTTTTTAATTCACATTAGCACAAAATGAACAGCGCAGAAACATCTTAAGACTTCGTCGCAGATTCCTCAAGGATCAGGAAAAAGTCAGTTTGAACTACGCCCAGAAAGAAATCCAACAGCAAAGGCAGAAAAGGGTAAAAAAAAATAATAATAATAATCTACTTTCACCATTAAGTTCCTCTCCTTTGTCAGTTAATATTATCTTGTGTTTTTACAGGAGGAGAAGGCAGATCAGAGGCTACGAAGGGAGGCTCAGGTGACGCTGTATCGTAACTACAGAGTGGGAGACTTTCCAGATATTCAGATCCCTCACAGCAGCCTCATCGCTCCCCTGCAGGCTCTGGCACAGGTACAATCCAGTGACATTCAGGACTTTTCTGGTGAGGGGTCGATCACAGTCTTTTTTTTGTGGAGATGTTATTGCTTTGCCTCAATGTTTCACTGAATGGAATTAAACGTATGTAGAGTTCAATTAGAGTTTGTTTTAGTTCAAAGAAAAGACTGTGCGCAGTGGCGTCTCTCCACAGATCTGACCTGTAACTTGACCCGATTGCTTCATCTGTGTGTCTCATTGAAATGAATAAGTTTAATGCCATACTGTTAAACTTTTTAGGGAAAGCAATACCAGAAAAGCAGATGGCACGAGAAAAAGTTCCATAACTCACCTTTTAATATTTAAAACTGCAACTGCACACTCAATATGATATAAACATATGCAAATCCAACACTGATTTTTACTTATATGTGAATCAAAAATTTTTGTCCTTGCATTTCTCAGATAAAGGTGTTAAAATTGGGTTTAGCAAAGGTCTATGTAGGTCCCCCGCCCGTTGGTCTGGTGATACTAAGGGTGATGGTAACAAAAGAGTCTAACACAACAGATGCTCCACTTGTAACGCTGTTTTATCCACAATCAAAATCATTTTACTTGTACCAAAAAATGGGTTTGCATTTCATGTTTTTACTGATCATGAAATCAAAAAGCTTTATGAGCTGCTTTGGTTTGCCAGATCCATAAACTTAAACCCAAAAGGAAAGATTAATATATGATAATCAGTGGCAGTTTGGTAGGTTCAGTTGTGATTACATTTGTATTACACGTTTTGCATTAAATTACCATATTATGTTTATTTTCCCTTTTTTCTGTAGAAAGATCCTATTTTGGCCAAACAGCTGTTCAGCTCTCTGTTTACTGGGATCGTCCACGAAATGCAGAAAAGCAAATCGTCCACAGAGGGACAGAGGATTAAAGAAGAGTTAAGATGTAACATGGACTCCTTTCTGAAGAAAAGTACCATCTGTTTCCCCCCATTTGTGGCCTGTGTGCAGGTATCACAGTACAATCTTTCTACCATGCTTTTGAACTGACAAAAAATATCACTTTATGACTTCACAAGATGGAGCAGAGCATTTTGAGTCTTGGAGATGTAGACAGTAATAATAAAGTGTTACTCAAACATATGTGAATGAAACAAAACACAACTGCAGCTATGTTTTTGATGAGTTAACAACATTTTAACCAGGTTTAAAGCTCACAAGAGGCAATTTTGCATAATATTGGACCTTTTTAAATGATGTGGATATTTTTAACCAGATTCTGTATTAACATTGTCTTTATTTTCTGTAGGACATGTGTTACCAACATAAACAACTGCTTGATATTGATCCAGCGAATATCAGCTCATCTTGTCTGGTCAGTCTCCAACAACCATCAGGCATTTTGCTTTTGGAGGAGGGATTGTTGCACACTTTTGTCCCAACGGAGCCACCATCCAAGCGGTCGAGAGGCCCCAAAGAGCTTCCTCCTGACACCAACAAGTGGATCCACCTCGCGAGGTCTCATTTACCTTCTATACCTGTTTTTTTCCCTGTAGTGAAGTTAAATTTCTTTTGTCCCAGTATAAAAATATATAGTTAAATCCACACTCATGCTCAAAATTTTGTGCCATCTAGATCGATTTATGAATCATTTTTTGTCATCAGAGAACCTGGAAGTGTGCTGTTAGCATGCTAGTTGTGACAATATCAGCTCTGGTTGTGAAAAGTCCTTATAAACTGTTAGGCTGCTTGGAAAGTCAGATTAACTTTGGATCACTGTAAAATGTTAAAATAAATTAGTTCTTTTTTAATGTTTTTAAGACAGTAAAAATCTTGTTCATTGCCTTTACTGATTATATTATACTCTTTATGCTGTTTTACATTTGAAAGTTAATTAGTTGCTTATGTTTTCTCTAGGTTGTACAGATCTTTGGAGGACTTTGATGTTGTGCGCGGGATCTTTGGAAGTAAAGTGGGGACCAAGTCTATCACTTGTTCAGCTCTTCAGGCTGAGGCTCACACAGACTACGCAGAAGCAGTCAAACTCTACAATCAGGTACTGCTGATACTTTATATTAATATTTGAAATAACAGAAAAAAATCTAGATATTAAAATACTGCATATGCTTTGGCCAGAGCTAATTTGACATAGTCGAGTATTATCATTCACAAGTAAAGGTCAAAATTTGAAATATACATTGGATATTTGAACTTTTCAATGCATCACTTATCGGCCTCAACTCTCCAGCATAGACTGAGTTAGTTTTGGTTGATTTGCTGCATGAAAATACACACAAAGCTGTACTTTAACACTTTAGTGCGAAGAGATTTAGTGTAAACTGCTTAAAACATGACTACACAGCTCTTCTTTAGGTTTATGGTAAAAAAAGAGCTCTGAATGTGAGTGTGTGGTAAATTCAAATGAAAAAATGACCAAAAATATTTGCAGAACTTAACCATTGTTTTCTCTGAATTTTACACAATCATAAAAATCCATATTGGGCAATCTAAAATGTAACAGCATGTGGACGTTGTGACAAACTGATGTGGTGTATGTGATTAATTAATAACATAATATCAATAAGAAAATATATGACTTGATAAGAGCTCAGTTGGTAAGTTTTAAGCCGTGTTTTCTCCACTAAATAATTTGTTTGTGCAATATAAAGAAGAAAGGTGCTGTATTATGTGTTAACACTTTTAAAAATCTTTTGTCTGATTTGTCCACTAATACTTGATGAGTCTGAACAATATACATAGAAGAAAGTGTGGTATTATGTGTTTGTGTATTGTTCGTGTCCATCCCAGGCGTTGAACACTGAGGAGTGGACTGACGGCCCGCCCACCGACGCAGAGAAGGACTTCTGGGAGATTGCGGCGATGGAGGCGTATAGTCACCTGACCGAGTGGGCGTCTCTGCAGTACTGCTCCACCGTTTACATTGACGAAGGCTCTCCACCCGACCTGGAAAAGATGTGGGCGGAGCCTTATCACCAGGTACGACATTATCTGCCCTACAGTTCACTCGACTTTTGTGCATGCGGATTCTGCTGCAATAAAATTATACATTTTAAGAGCTTACCATAAGATACTGTAAATGTCCACAGTATTAGCACAATAATAAAGCCAATAGTTGCACATTTTACATTATAGAGGACTTATTGAAAATGTGCTGTTTAAATCAAACTTAAACCTTTTTGACAGTTCGATGTCACTGGAAAGTATCAATTGCTTCACAAAGATAAATCTAATGAATGACCAGTAGATATTTGGTTAAGTTATAAGATTTCTCTTTCTCTTTTGTCAGGAAATGTATTTGCAGCACATGATTCGCAGCATGTTGAAGCAGCTGCAGCTCGGGGGGGCGGACCAGACCCTCCTCAGCTTCATCGACAAAGCAATGAAGGTCGAGGAGCGAAAGAAAGTTCTGGAAAACCACTACAGCCAAGAACTCAGCCTCCTCTACATCCTGCAAGAAGACTACGACCGGGCGAAATACTACATCAACAACTCCATGCAACTCTTCATGCAGGTGCTGAGATACTAAACTTATGCAGTTTTAAGGAAAGTTTTTCTGGTCTATGTTATAATGTTTCCTCAAAATATACTTGAAGTTGTGTTTTGTTTCGTTCTTACATGTTTAACACACAAACCCTGCATATTTAGGCTTCAAACAGAAAACACTCTGTTCCACTTTGTAATGTCGTGTTCAGGAAGAGCTCCATTGTGTTTCTAAACTCCACACACCTTCACTAGAATCATTTGGGTAATTTCAGATGTGTAATCTCTATTGAACAAAAGGTAAAAGGCAGCTGCTAACTTGAGCTTTGTAGATGTACATGGACTAATAATAAAGGGTTACTCAAATATGTGTGAATGAAACAACACATCTCCAGGTATGTTTGGTTTAAAGCTCACAAGAGTCAGTTTTGTGCACTACAGGGCCTTTAAGTTAATTGGTTTTAAAAAGTGAATAATCTGGTATATTTGTACTGACAAACTCCTAAAAGTTCAGACAAGTATGAATGTGCTTTGGTGCATTGATATGAACTAGAAGAAGAAAAGAAATGAATAGCATTTTTTTCAATATAATTTCTATGCAGACAGGGAAATGGGATTATATTTCATAACGGGATTATAAATATATGTGGTAGGTGGTATACAGTCATAAAAAGAGTGATGTGCTCCCCTACTTGACAGTAATGTGAAATGGGAGTTATACATTTATGTATCTAAAAGAAACTATTTGATACATAGATAATCTAATGTTGAACACAAGTTTTTTATATTTAATTTTTCATTTCTGTTTGTTGTTTGGTTTTATTCTCTTAACAGAATTACTCCAGTGTGGATACGCTGCTCACCAAGAGTCGTCTGACCATCCTGCAGTCAGTACAGGCCCTAACAGAAATACAAGACTTCCTGTTGTTTGTTAAAGGGGACGGTATGTACACGGAAATGTAATGATCAGCCATAACACTACTGCTACTACTACTACTACTGCTACTACTACTGCTACTGCTACTGCTACTGCTACTGCTACTGCTACTGCTACTGCTACTGCTACTGCTACTGCTACTGCTACTGCTACTGCTACTGCTACTGCTACTACTACTACTACCGCTACTACTACTACTACTGCTGCTACTACTGCTATTACTACTACTACTACTACCTACTACTTACTCCTATTACTACTACTACTACATGGGAAGGACATAATTATAGTAGATAAAAGTTTTTCTTCATAACAAAACATGTATTCTTAAGATGCATTACAATAACATGTCGATCTTTATAACATTTATTATTTAAGATTTTAAATAAATGGCTTAAGACTATTTTACCATGTGTTTTTCAGTGTCCGTGTCGTCTCTGAAGCGGCTCACTCGCCTCTGGACCGAGCGGTATCCTGATCCTAAAGTAGATCCAGTGAATGTCTGGGATGATATCATTACATCAAGGTACAGACAATAAATAATGACAAAGCAGTTTAACATGCCTTTTTAGAAATATCATTATTATTGCTATAACATAAATAAATTATTATATATTTTGGTTTAGGTGTTTCTTTTTGGACAAGATCCTTGAAAAGTTAAAAAGCCAGGGGTCCACTGATGACATGGAAGTGGACGGGGAGCCTGACATTACCTCTTTGGTGAACAACTGCAAGTTTAGCATGAAGCTGCAGATGGCGGACAGTGCGTGGAGTCAGGTAAAAAAAATAACACATTATTTTTATATCTTTATATGTAAAAGATGTTAAATGGACATTGATCTGCAAATGACTGGTATACAAAGTTATGAAGGAAAAAAGAGGCTCTGGCACCTGCTTGTCTCCATGGAACGTTATATTGGTTTGTCTGGAATGTTCCGGGATGGCATTAAATGTATCCATCTTGAATTGACTTAACTAGGTCTTTTATTGACCTAAAAACTTGCATTCTTACTGTCAGTGGGCTCACCTCTCCACCGATCTGACATGTAACTTGCCCCATTGGTGTCACCTGCTGTCTCAATAGAGATAAATAAGTGTAATGCCATACTGTGGAACATTATGGACAACATCGCCATGGAGAGAAGCAGGTGGCGGGCCCCCAACAGAAAAATTAACCAATCCAGCTTTAAATAAGGAGCTGAGTTGAAAGGCAAAGCTCTCGATCTGCCTGCTACTTGGATTAAATCTGTAACATTCATTTAAACCAGTTTTTCCCTCTTTGTTTGCTTGCATTTTCATAGAATAACTTCCCTGTGGCGACTAAGCTGTTGAAAGATCTTCACAGAGACGCCAAGTCGAACAGGAGCTGGTTACTGCGCTGGGTCCACAGTTACAGTCGATATAGTCACAAACGCAGCCACACACTCAGTCCTGTGGAGCAGATCAACACAATGTTAAAGACTATTCCACTGCTCGGTAAAGTGTGACACGTTATCAGAGCCAAAGCGGAGATAAACGAGGGAGTATTTCAGGTGGAAATCAGGACTATATTAAGATTTAACAAGACTAAAATAATTAAACCAACCAGGCCTGAAATATAGGACAAGACCAGAGCTAAATCAAGAATGGAACCAGGATTAAATCAGACCTAAATTAGGAATAGAACCAGGACAAAACCAGGACTATACCAAGACTATGCTAGTACCATACCAGACTAAACCAGGACTGAACCAGGACTGAACCAGGACTGAACCAGGACTGAACCAGAACTAAGTCAGGACTAAGAGAGGACTAAGTCAGGACTAAGTCAGGACTAAGTCAGGACTAAGTCAGGACTAAGTCAGGACTAAGCCAGGACTAAGCCAGGACTAAGCCAGGACTAAGCCAGGACTAAGCCAGGACTAAGCCAGGACTAAGCCAGGACTAAGCCAGGACTAAGCCAGGACTAAGCCAGGACTAAGCCAGGACTAAGCCAGGACTAAGCCAGGACTAAGCCAGGACTAAGCCAGGACTAAGCCAGGACTAAGCCAGGACTAAGCCAGGACTAAGCCAGGACTAAGCCAGGACTAAGCCAGGACTAACCCAGGACTAAGCCAGGACTAACCCAGGACTAAGCCAATACCATACCAGAGGACAAAACCATGTATAAACCAGAAAAAAACTACAAATGAATTATGTTAAGACTCAACCTGGCTTAAACAGTTAAGTAAACTCATATATATAGTCCTCTTTAAACTAGAACATTTTGACACTACTTCATACTCAAGATAAAGGAATAAGAAAGAAAGATTTAAACTGGCTGTTAACGTAATGCTTTTTTTTTTTTTTGCACAAACCTGAATGTGATTAAATTTTGTCACATTTAAGGGCAAATGTTTACAAAAAGCTTGTACTAAACTAGCTTTATTTTTGCAGAGGACCTCCAGGCAGAAGTCAAAAGTGGAACAGCCAAAGTTTTCCGATATCAGAAAATACTCCAAGGCACGTCGTTCCACATCATGGCCACAGCACTGGGCACCAGTCCTTCTGTTTTGGGAACCATTGAGGAAGATAAAGCCAAGAAGGTGGTGAGACTGTCAGGACAAACATGGCCAGCTGAAGATGCAAAGGTAAACTAAATGTGATAAATCTAAAATATATTTTCGTAAAGCTGCACGTTTCTAGTGGTGAGTTTGCCATCATTAATAAATCATTGTTTTGCCTCAAATGTTTTAAATTCCAAGTGTTTTTATTGCTATTACATGTGTTACTGTGATCAGGATCGATGCAACAAAAAAAAGTCTCTATTTTATTTATTATAGAATTTATTTAAATGTATTCTATTTATGATTATTGACAGAAAGTGGAAGTTGGTCTACATCTGCAGGCCCTGAAGTTGTTTTGTGAAGGCACCAGGAAGGCCAAGGAGGAGCTGCAGTCGTATAAACAGGACTGTGTGGAGCCGGGCAGCCTCATAGAGACCTACATGGCTCTGGCCAACTTCTGTGACAAACGACTACGAGAGGAGGAGCAGAGGGAGAGCGGTGAGGAATCAGTGCATGCTCTAAATGTGGAGCAATCAGACATAAGAATATAAGAAGCTGTTTTCGAAACTAGTAATAATTTGAGCAGGCATCGATACTTTGAATGGTCTTAAACTCAGTCGTAAAAATTGCTCTGTGCTGAAAATCATGTTATAGAGTAAAATTTTAATTTAAAAAGTCTATATATTTTGGCCAAACCTCCTGGAGAAGCAGAAAAACATATGCCTATAATTGAGGTAGTGCCCTGACTGGTAGTTTCTGGGTCAATCTTCATGTTTCCTGTTTTTTTCTACAGACAGTCAGTTCCCAGACCTGCTGGCCCTCCCTGCTCACATAATTGAGAACATGTTAAAAGCTCTCAAACTGAACTCTGAAGAAGCTCGTCTTAAATTTCCACGACTGCTGCAGATCATTGAGTTATACCCTTCAGAAACACTGGACATCATGACCAAAGAGGTACTTTTATTTGTTTAAGCATATCACTGAAAGACCCTACATTATTATGACCTTACATTATTATAACCAGTGTTAATGTGTTTGATTTTCAGTTTTAGTCCAAATTTGATAAATAATACTTTTATGCTAATTTAGTCAAATAAATCTGTAACATTTTCAAACTATAGTTACTATAATGAGCTTCTTCATAAACTTCCACATGTGCAAATATGTCCTTGGATGGTGATTTGTATTTGGTCTGGAAAAAATTACAATTACAATTAATTTGATCCAAGGTTTATTCCCACAAAGATGTATATACACACACACCCACACACACACACACACACTCTCACACTCTCACACTTGCACACACAAAATAAATACTGAAATAATCTATAAGTTACTGGCCTAATGGAACTTGTCACCAATTAAACGATCTTTCCATATTTGTTTGGTTTCAATCAGTTGACAAAAAACTTCTGTACTTTTATTCATCGTTCAGTCATCACTGATTTGTTATTGTTAGTTTTCGTCAGCAAAAATGACTTAATATGTGACTTAATCTGCTTATGTACAGTGTTGACAGCTAAATCTACTGTATGTGTCAACCCTATATAAGATGATGTCAGTGCCTTGCTGGTTGCTGATTGGCTGGATCAGTCAGATGGTGGCCCTTTTGGACAAACCAGAGGCGGTGGCGGTCCAGCATTGCATTGAGCAGATAGCAAAGTCGTACCCCCAGGCCCTGGTCTACGCCCTCATGATCAGCAGTGAGAGTTACCAGTTTGAAGACTCTGCTACAGGACACCAGCACCGCCAGTTTGTTAACAGGTAAATTAAGTAATAAGAATATTTTAAAACTAAACTCAATCAAAAACAACCAAAAAATCCTCATGTGGTTTGGTTAAATTTAATTAAAATATTCATGGATTTCAGTTTCCTGTTATCTTCAACATTTTAAGGACCTTTTTCCTATTCAAAGGTGCGATTCACGTGCCAGACCATGTGTTTATACGTTAACTATTCATTTATCAAAAGGAAAAAGGCTGTGGTGGGCTCCAGTGTCCAGTAAAAATTAAATCCAACTGAAATAATCCCAAGCTCTTCTCAGTACTAGAAATTATGCAGAATAACTGGAGCTACACCCCAAACAGTCTGAACCGGGGTTATAATGTTTCCCAATTTAAAACATACCCAGAATTGTGCTTTATTTCATTCACACATGTTTGAGTAATCCAGGTTTATTAGTCTGCCTACATCCCCAAACCTCAAAACACTCATTCTAGTGAAGCTGTATGATGTTTCATGTGTTACCACATGACATCACAAGGTGGAAGTGTTTGCACTTTGAGAGGAGAAGAGTCTAAATATGCAGGGTCTGTGTGTTAAACATGTGTGAATGAAACAAAACACAACTCCATGTGTATTTGTGATGAAAATAACAGCATTATAACATTGCTCAGAAAATGGCGTAATATGGACCCTGTGATTTTTCTGGTGTTGTTTTTCAGACTGAAGAGTGTACTGGACCAGGGCGGAGCTGTGAAGAGTTTTGTGGATGCACTGCAGCAGCTGACCAATCCAGACATGATATTTAAGGTAATGTTTTTATCAGTCAATATTAAAAACAACTGATTAACTCAATTTGATGTTCTTTTTTTTTTTGTCCATAGGATTGGTGGGACGGTGTGAAAAATGAACTGGAGAAACCGAGTTTTGATAAGAAGCAGATGGATGAACTGTATAAAGAAATGTCCGCTTCACTTGGAAATCAAAACACTCAAGGACATGGAGCCTTTAGACGCAAATTTATCCAGGTTTGTACAGTGGCTTGAGAAGTTTGTTAAAAAAAATTTGACTGACTTAACTGTTGTGCTGAGCATTATTATTTCAGTTAGACTGATTCTGATCTTGGAACT
>KN497617.1:0-17567 GCA_000787155.1 Scartelaos histophorus | reverse complement strand
GTGATGTGTGTGTGTGTGTGTGTGTGTGTGTGTGTGTGTGTGTGTGTGTGTGTGTGTGTGTGTGTATGGAGGGGGGGCTTGTCCTCCTCAGTTTATGGATGATGGATGATAGATGCTGTGAGATACAATGGTAGTCCAAATGAAAGAGCAATTGTCTCCTGGATGTAGTATTTATACAACATGCAAATATGTCTTGTACTAATGGGAAAAGTGTATGTATTTCTATCAATGATTTGCTTGTAAAGTTTAAAGTAAAGCTCCTAAAATCACTACAGATCTTTTTTTCCTTTTTGTATTTGGGTGTAAACTTTTTTAGTTTCAAAATTATTAATAATATTCATACTCTATTCCATTGTATATGTCAAATTAACAGAATATTCCAATATAGTTGCTGTGGGTCAAACTTACTTAGTACTTTGTTGGTAGTTGTACATGCCAGAAGTAAAAAGCGAAATGCGAAAGAATTTTACATAAACTAACAATGTCAGTTCAAAATCTTAACTACAGTATTTTTGGAATTTCAATTTTATCTGTTTTTCCTGAAATAGTTACAGGCGAATTGATCACCAGGTATCCCCAACACTACAACAACAACTTAACCATCTCAGTTTTAATTTTCCCACAGTGCCTTTTAGCTGTAGCCCCGCCCCCTTCTCCTCTCCATCAGTGCCATGTTTTATCACCCATATTAACACACACAACTTCCTCCTTTGGCAGCGCTGGTCTGGAGCTTTGCCACCGAACCACAGCTATGCCAAATGGAGATGTGATTGACAGCCGCTAAGATGGATGCCCAAACCAGCCAATGGCGTTTCAACGTGGGGTTATTGTCATGTGCGCGGCTCCCTACAGTGGTTTTGGGCGTACCGGCTGAGCACAGAAGCACACAATCTCATAGCATGGGCCCATTGAGGCGGTAAAATGCGTTTGAGGTCCCGACTCGGCCTGTCAGTTCTGTTGTGATATATCATTTATGTAGGCATTGTGCGGTATTCACTCCAAGCATGTTGACAGGGGCATTATTCCAGCATTTGACACATTCCCATACATTTACAGGCTTTTGATAGCACGTTTCTGCACCACTTAGACAAGCTTTAATCAAATAGGCGCTTGTAATGGGACTTCTGAGTCATATTATGCATTGGATTTCTATTAATATTCAAAGCAGGGAAGTGATTGTCAAACTCCTTGCATAAAAACAAGTGCCATGTAAAATAGAAATGAACAAGCACTAAGTTATGTTAATTTAATGTGTGCACTATGCAACTTTACCACCTACTTGTTTCCATGGGGTTATTGCTGTGTATAAAATATTCCTCAGTATAGCATTCATATTATCTATCTTGCATTTATCCAACTGTACGTGTTTTTCTTTGCAAAATATTTCCGTAGAAAGGTTCTCTTACTGTGAGCAGGGTCATCACTGATCTGTAACTGTGCCAGGTGCCGTTACATTTTTGTCTCCAAGAAGATAGACATGTTTAATCCCATAATGCGGGAAATTCCACACATATATATTATCTATCTTGCATTTATCCAACTGCAGGTGTTTTTATTGCTAAATATTTCCTTGAGCAGGGTCATCACTGATCTGACCCGTAACTGTGCCAGGTACATTTTTGTCTGCAAGAAGATAGACATGTTTAATGTCATAAAGCGGAAAATTCCACACATATCAGTAACATATATATGAAGACAAGCAGGTGGCAGATCCTCCATCAGAAAAGTTACAAAATGCATCTTTAAATAAAGCAGGGGTAAGTGAAACAAAATCATGTCAATGAAAGCAATCATTCAGATTGGTGGGTAAACACCCTGCTACCCCTAATCTTATATTATAATATTGTAAAACTAGAAAATAGTATTATAGTCCTACTAAACTCAGGTTGACCCCTAAAAGCGATAGAGTTCGGAGAGACAGTTGCTTTTTAATACCCGCTTGAAAACTAAACAGATGTCAAATGGTGTGTCGGAGTGCTTCATGTTTGAGTATGGGCTCATCAGTTTCAAAAGTGTGCCTCATATTCTCATTTTTCTGTCACAAAGTGTAGCATTGGGCTCTAATGCCAGTGCTGGCCCCACAGTGTGAAGTCTCTGCCAGCCTGAGCCACCAATGGCCCATCTGCTCCATCAGGCAGCATTCACACTCCATGTATTTGACTTGTTTAGTGCTTGGCTGTGAAATGCTCATTAACTTTGCAAAGTGACATATAAAGACAAATAAAAATGCTACATCCAGAAAGAGATGTTCAAGTGGATCCATAAACAGATGTGACTCTGTGTTTACAAATGGAACACAAATGGTTGGCTCGGAGCAGAACGTGTTAGCAGACTGGAGAGGGCAACTAGTTTGAAGTCATGACATTAAAATGGTTTTTCATTCCCTCTGTAATCCTGACACACCCCACCAGCTGCTGATTATTTGTCATGTTAAATGTTTTGGTGAGATTCTGTATTGAAGAACAAATACTTGATCACCACATTGTAGGATTAGAAAACCTGAAAATTCCCAATCTGTTGCCCTACATTTCTACCATAAATTAAGACTAAAGAGCTGCATTCTCTTAGCCCATCTGTATTGTAGTTAATGCTATTTAAGAACAACAGTTTATTGGCAATAGTTTTAGCAGTCCTCATCCAAAATCCCTCAGTGACTCCTTATTGAATTAGCCTCTGAGAAATGTGCCATGAATGGTCCGCTGTGCTCTGCTGAATTTGTGTGCCCGTTCTAGTGTATAGCTGAAGTGCACAGTGTCATTAATAATTAAATATATGCACGCTTGAAAGTGGTGTAGTGGTTTAGGGTGTTACACATATGTAGTAGATTATCCTCTGGACCTTGGCCTCTCTCTGGCTCATTTCAGGCCTTTGAGCCAGAAAATCTTTCGTAAAAAATGTTCTATGTGCACAGATTTGTGATAAAAGAAAATTGTCTAGTATAATAGTCTAAAATGAAATATCTTTAAAATAAGCCTTTTTTTAATGAGAAATCTGTGCAAATAAATGTTTGGCTTATTTTGTGGTCCTTAATAACAGATTCTAAATGACTGAAGTAATATTGTCACCATGATATTTGTTTATTTTTGTCAATATTGGACATCCCTAAAAGCAAGTGTCATCTAATTTCAACAGGCAAATGTACAAGTTTAGAATAGACTAGAGAGTAATATTTAGTGTCTGAAACAAAGGCAGCGCTTTTAAAAATATATATTCTCAACTTGTGCATCTGCAATAGAAGAAACCTGATGTGAGGAGAAAGTTTGGACCCTTTTGATGTGAGTGATCTCCATGTGTTAGGACAGCACAGGAGCAGAGATGATGAAACCTCCCTTCTCTGCTCCTTCTCATCCATTACTCCGCACATATCCAGACATATCCAGTGTTGTGGTGTAGGTCCATTGTAGCTTGTTGCTTCACTGGAACATGTGGGATTTAGATCTCATTGAATAACAGGTTTCTTACTGTTGCTCGCCGCTGCCTGGACATGAAAGGAGCTAGTTTGGATATTTGCATTTTTACGCCCGAGTGTATTTTTCAAGTGGGAATAGAGACGGAGAGAGTGAAGCAGAGTCCCAGAGCCGCCTTTTCATCTTCACCTGCTCCAACTGAGCCCCTTTAGTCAAACCTCCTCTTACATTTTCTCAATACTTCTTTCTTTTATATGTTTTCTGTTAGTATTGGGCCAAATTCATACTTTTATTTATTTATGAATTTAGTTTTTGTTTGGTTTAGAGAGTTCATTTGGGTTGCAACTAATGATTATTTTATGAGTCAACAAACCAGATTATTTTTCAGTGTCATCTACATTGTACATACATTGTTTATTTTTTATAGAGACTTCTAAATAGAGAATATGCACATATAAAATGTATCATGGATGGAAATCACATATGGCCTTTTTTGTGTGGGTGCAATGCCACATTTACATCAACTCCATGACGTCATGTATTTCTTCAGATACCCAAAATAATATTAATACTTTTACTAATAGTTGATTATTATGCTTATTAATCAATGCAACCTGTTGTAAAGTAATATAATATAGATTTTTAATAATTATAATATAGAAAACTTTATGTTTTGATTTAGTGATATGTGGTTTGCATACTCTCCTATCCATACTTTTAGTTTTGAGGTATTTGAATTGAAGACTTTATTTTACTGTTTCCTTAATCATATAAATTCACTATTTGTTGGAAATGTGTGTAAGATGTTGACACTTACACAAATTACTACTGAGTTTATGTTTATTCTTCAGTATTTATCTAACTGATGATTATTGAAAATAGTTGAATACCACATATTTTCCCCTACAGCCCCTGCCCTTTGTGGTGCCGCTCCCTCGCCTTGGGTCCTGTCTTTTAGCTGTTTTCCAGATCGGTTTCCATTGCTATGAAAGCACACAAACAGTGCAAGCTTAGCAATTTGAACATCTGCAGAGATTCTCAAATTGCACTGGGGCAATGTGGTAGACAGACTGCACTCTGACTGTATCATCTCCTCTGAGTTTTTCATTGCATGCTTAATATAGTAGAAGAGCAGAGATGCTTAACATTGTAGAAGAGCAGAGAAACAGCCCCTATGTCAGGCTATTTGTTTGTTAGGGGCAGGCATAATTGAACAATTCCAACCATTACATTTAAGCTTACATTAAATCACATTAAGCTTAAATTATTTGGGTATCTTCTGTAAACAACAAAATTATCTTTTTTGTGGAAAAGCTACAACATTGAAAACAAAACTTTTTTTTTTTTTTTTTTTAAGTAATTGCAACCTTATTTAGAGGTTTAAATAATTTTATACTTACTACAACTGCTATTTATGTAGTAATTATTACTTCAACGTATAGTATAAAAATTGTTATTTGGACTATGACTGGACCAATTCAACATTTTCTTTCTTTAACAAGGAATCAGTGGAAATTGGGGTTGAAGAGTAGGTAGACACATTCACCATGAGCCGATTTTAGTATGTCCACTGCGATCATTTATCCCTTTCCCCAGAGCTCCATTATTGTGTAGTTGCACAAACAGCACCATGCCTGTGTCATGAGCAGCCCAGTGTGTGTTTTATGTCCTGTCTGTGACTGTGTGAATGAAAACTGCTCCTGACTTTGTAGTGAAGGTGATTGGCAAACAGCAGCTCTTTTTCTATGTGGTTAGTCCCAGTCTGTTATTACAGCAGCAGCAGCCGCAACAGCAGCAGCTCGTGAGCAGGGCAAGAGGCGGCTTCTCTCCACAACTCGTAAATCTGACATCTTATAGGCCTGCACATCGGGCACACACCCACATAATGACACAATATGTTCATGTAGCGCGCAATATTACATGAGTTACAAAGACTTGATGAATATTTAAACTGAGACATAAAGGGTGTATTATAAAATGTTGTTTATGTGTTTTTTTATGTCTTTTGTTATATTATGCATCAGAAGATGTGATAATAATTATGCTTGGGCTTAGAGAAGAATAACCAGCAGTTGTAAAAATAGGTGTACATGTTCTTTTAGATAATATACTACTGTTGTAGCCCAAGACATGAAGAGAAGAGGCTGTAACTCTGAGAGGGTTATTCTCACATCATTATTGTTCCATTCCAGTCTAGTAGAGTCCAGTGGCTATGTTTCTATTGTAGGGAGTATTGTACCACTGATGTCATAGGCCAAGATAACAGGGACTGTGCTAGCGTCTTACAGCACCGAAATGGAACTTTGTGCCTGAAACAAAAGGCAGTTGTAATTGTATGTAAATGCCTGTCCTTATCCTTATGAATTAGTTAGGTTTTATTTTTTTCCCATAAATGTAAAACTTTTTTTTTCTAAGTCTTTCCCTGTGCATTTGCCATTCCCAAATTTGTCTTTTTGAACAGACTTATGAGTATATGTTTCAACATTCATGTAACACATTATTTTATATTGCAGATTAAAGATAAAGATTTTAACATTAATTTGTTTAATTAATAAATTAATCAGTCAATTAGTCAGTTTACTATAAATTAACATACACTTGTGGCCCTTGTTTTGTATTTTTAAATTTTAATATCGGTATTAGCAAATATCTGATATTTGCCATAGTAGCTAGACAAATATTGATTATCTGAATGCGCTCAAAAAAATCAATATTGGACCATCTCACAGTTTGAAAATCTTTACCAAACTTGTTTTACTTTTCATTCACAGACAAAGTGTATTCTACCTACAATATTCACCGCCCCGATTGCTGCTTGGTCTCTGCAAATCCATTTGGTTATAGTAAATAATTAAAGTGTTGTGAACGCCTACAGTGACTGATGCATCCGGCCACGTCCTGCCCTTGGCCTCTGCGTTATAAAGAAAAGATTGTGTGACATGATGCCATTACACCGATGCAATCATAGACGGACACGGGCCCTCATTAATAAAAGCACCATCGTGGCGCCAATGAAGGGAAGGCTGAGATGAATGAAGAGCAAGGAGAGGAGAGTCAGGAGGAGAAATAGGAATGTGCCCCAGTGCTGAATAAAGCTATGGAGATGACTGTGGATGGAAGAAAGATCAGGAGGACGGTAATAGATCAAACACAGAGCTAGCGTAGTGCATAGGCAAGGTGGAGATTATATCATGTTCCCCAATATTCTGATCTGAAGTATTTTATAACTTGTATTTAACTGTACTACCAAAGATTTCCCAGAGGGTTGTTAAAATGTGACAGAATATTTTAGAGAAAATTCAAGCTGATCATTTTTAGCAGATTATTTTGTCTTATTGGCAACATACACACACACTCTGCATATTTTTTCATGTTTACAATAATAGAGGCTTCACTCAAACCAAACATTGCTGTCCAGTGATTCTGAACTCACAAATATTGAAGAATACCTTGTTGGCCATGTGAGGATATCTAAAACCTTTGTACAAAATCACACCTGGGTTAATGTACTGTAAATCTGTTGTTTTCCTCATTTCTGCAGGTGTGTTGCCAGAGCGACAGTTCAGTGGCACCCAGTTTGTTTGCAGTGTGGTAGCATCCCATGTGAGCCACCAGCCCTCTACCAGCTTTAGTTTTGTATGGATCGCTCCTCCACCGGGAACTGGCTGCGTCAACTTTCTGTAAGTACCATTTCTATGCAAGCATTTCCTAGCGTTGCACTTAAAGACGCACTATGTAACTTTTCTGATCTGACGAAATGTTATTGCTTTGCCTTGTATATCCCAAAGAATGGCATTCATTTGATCTGTCCTGCACTGATTCAATTTTTTTTTTTTTTTTTATTGCACAAAATGTTTTTTAGAACATACATTTCATCAATTTTTACAGTAAATTCAATTCAATTAAATAATATTTATTTCATTCATTAAAACAAAACAAGTCAATGCAACATATCTGCAGACAGTATTACAGATTTGGTACAATTTTAGTACATGAATGAAAGGCACAGAAAGAAGCAAAAGCTGATAATATCTGCCCCTTATCAGCTCTTATTCACTTCCAGTGTGTTGCGCTGTTACATTACACAAAATCAAACATAGATGTACAGCTTCCTTACAAAAAAAACAAAACACAAAATCATCCTGTCACAGCAGTTTTAAACTTTCTTAATAATGATAATTTCAAGCTTTTCTTAAACATAATGGACTTGGATTCTTTAATATCAGTTTCAAGACTGTTCCACAGACTCACTCCCTTGATTCAGATGCATCTTTCCTTTGGTTTGTTCTAAACTCTGGTTTAGAGAATAGATCAGTTCCTCGTAGTTGGTATCTACTTTCTCTCTTTAGAAATCTATATTGCAGCTTCTCTGGTAAAACTTTTTGATGAGCTTTGTACATGATTTTGAGAATGTTATATTCCACCAATTTGTTAAATTTCAACGTTTCTAATTGAATAAAAATTGGATTTGTATGTGCTCTATAACTACTTCCATTGATAATTCTAATAGCACGCGAATGAGTGAGTAAGTTTGATGAAATACTCTAGAATACTCAAAGAGAAGCAAGTATACTATTGGACTATCCCCCCAAAAACTTACTTAGCGCACCTTTTTTCATGGAGATTAAAGCTATAAACTATCCCCCTCATTAGACATGTCAAATACGGCACGCTATACCAAAAGCAAACTGGAAGAACCAAAATATTACGGCCCTCGACTGAGCTTGTTGTAGTAACAGGTGCGTAATGTGTAGTCCTTAAGTACCAGAAACAACTTCGGCTTCTCAATCAATGCTAGTTTCCACTTTCTCATTGGAAAACATACATGTCGTAGCCGGGACCCTCCCATTCCTCAGGGACGGGCGTGGACTGTGACACGCAGTCTGGGTCACGGTACAGTCTGGCGGTTATTACACACGGGGCCCCTCTGTATTCACTTATATTGTGTAAATCAAATCTGTCACAACTCATTCTTACGTCAAACATTTCAGAATTTCTCCCCTTGCTTTTGCGCTGTCAGGCCCTGTTGATTTTTATCTGCGCAATCTTTTCCAAACACCCTCTATCTACCCTTCCCCTCTGTTAGACTGGCTGGAGATTTACTGTCTAGCGCAGATAATTTGTCAAAATGCAATTAACAGCTGTGCCTAGACACCAGATTAAACAAGTATGCAAAGTCACCACAGCACTGCTTAAATTCCAAGTTCCCAAAGCGTTACAATATTACATCACAGACCCATCATTGAAGCTAAAACATTGCAAACCAGTTGTTATTTGCTGATTAAAACTAACTTGTGCATTTTGGCAGCGCTTTAAAAAATCAAATTCCTCGAGGGACGCAGAAAACTATGAGACAGACTTTTACAGAGCGACAGAAGGATTGAGTTTGGGAATTTGCTAAAGTGGCAATGCCATTTAGACAATATCCACGGCTCCAAGCAGATTTAGAGGCTCATGTTTGCCAGAAAACATATTTACTGCGCGCGTATGTGAGTATTGTGGGTTTCTGTTGTGTATTTGGTGTGAATGAGGGACAGTTTGCTATAGCGGTGATTATGGCCCAGGCTGGCAGGGGGCCACTGTTCTGTGACAATAGGGCCCCGCGGCTGACCTTATCAAAGTCGACCAGTTACTCTGCATCTGGCACCCTCTGCACACGCGAAACTCAGAAGCATTACACTCAGGGCCTGGTCTAGTTTGGAGTTTTGCCCTTACCAGAAGAACTTGAGTCAGGTGACATAAGCAGCAAAACCGTTATGACTTTGCGACAAGAGGATGAACATATATATTAAAAAATGTATAATATGGCAATTGTTGTAGTGGAGATATGCAAAATTAGAATATCGACTAAAAATAACTAAAAATATAAATTAAAATATATAACAAAGGCTTCGAGTATAATCTTCCAAACAAGGGGCTGCACTTTTGTACTCATTTCCTGGTTTTACTGCTTAGTTAGTGTTGGCAAAGTCTTTTTCCTGTGTTGTGAAACCAAAAAGTAGATCTAATTTCATGTAAGCAGTTTTATGTAGATTTTTTTTCGTGTTAATCTTACCCAAATCTACTAAGTGCCTTTTTTATTAGATCACTTTTAACATTTTAAAGGTGCATTCTGCAGCTTTTCTGGTTCTACCACCTGCCTGCCCCATGAAGATGTTCTCATTACATTCTTGCATTTATTCAGACACAGGTGTTTTTATCGCTAAGATATATCACCTGCTTGTCCCTAGGGAGATAGACAAATTTAATACCCCACTTTGGAACATTCCAGGCAACGCAATAACATCTTCAGGGAAGTGATGGATCTCCATATGAAAAGTTTCTCAAGAAGTAATTAAATGATACAAAATGGTGCAGTTGATGAATGAATTATGATTAATAAGAATAATGAAGCATATTTGAGTAACCTTCACAACTATTTTTGTGGATTCCAAGTTGTATAAAGAATGAGCATATAGTTTATCCTTATTTAAGATAAGTGAACTTTGTACGTGCAGTCCGCAGCTGGTCCAGAGTCAGTGTTTAAATTACAGCCCACAGACAGTAGTGTATCCTGTGTCCTTCATAGCTCCACTTGTGCCTTACATTAATATGGGCCAGAGCAGGTTTATGGGCAATAGTGTGGGAGTGTTTCTGGTAACAGATCACCACACCATGATAGAGTGCCAGGGCCTGGGCATCCTAAAGAACTCATTTTCAAGGTGGCTGTAAATATAACACCTAAAGAGAAGTGCAGAGGACACAGGGATGGAACTCACTCTCAAGGGGCATGAGAAATTAAAGATTTATGCAAACATTTCAAATAACAAAAACTAGTTCACTTAAAAGTAAAAAAAAAAACAACAACAAACAAACAGTTAAATCACAATACAGTGGATATATCATTAGGCATATGCTTTGCCAATGATGTTTCTTAGTATGGCATTAAACTTATCCATCTTCATAGAGGCAAGCAGGCAAGCTACAGGTTAGATCTGTGGAAAGGTGACCCAACTCACAGTAAGAATGAACAATAAAACACTTGTAGTAGATTCTAAATAGATATGTTTCACTCCATACTGTGGAACATTCCAGGTAAAGCAATTACATCTCCATGGTTACAAGCAGATGGCATATCCTCCACCAGTTGGGGCCAATATTACACAATTTTCTGACATATGTTATAATGTTGTTTCCCCATCACAAATACCTTGAGTTGTGTTTTGTTTCATTTACACATGTTTTTTTTTATATAAACCACCCTGCATATTTAGGCTGAGTTCTTCTCAGAAAACACTCTGTTCCACCTTGTGATGTCATGTGGTAATACAGGAAGTGCTCCACAGTGTTTTTAAACTCCATTCACATTCACTAGAATCATTTGTACAATTTGTACAGACCAGGAATTGCCGATCTCTATTGAACAAAAGATTTCCTGCAGAAGGATAAGCAGAAGAAAATGGATGCAACTAAAGAAGAAAGGTAGCTTCTTCATGACATCATCAGGTGGAACAGAGCGTTTTGAGCTTTGGAGATGTAGGTAGACTAATGATAGAGAGTTACTCAAACATGCATGAATGAAACACAACACAACTCAGGGTATGTTTTTGATGAGGTAACAGCTTTGTAACATGGCTAAAAGCTCACACGGGTCATTTTTGCTGTTTTTGCTGTAGATTCTTCCTGCCATTTTCCCCTCTTGATGTTGCAGTGTTTTCCATCGTATTCTGTCTGTGAATGTAACATGTGTCTCGATGTTTCTCTGTCTGTGTGGTAGTGTTCCCCATGAGCCCTGACAGCTGTTGGGTTGTAGATTGCTTTAATTACTCTATCTCTCCCAAAGTGAATTGTGAGATATCTGTGCACCCGCTCAAATCTCAAAGTCACTTCACCCTCTGTGCGTGTAGTGTCCTCAATAGTTAGTTCACACAAGAGGAGCCATTTGTAGTCATTTGATGTAAAAATGATTTCTCTAATGTGACTGAATGATGAATCTGCGCGGCTGTTCCCTAAATGTCTCAAGTGAATTTGCACAAACTAAAATTTTCCCTAATTGTCTTTTTGTGTGACCCTGATATTGAACTGAATCTTGATATTAAAGGTGAACTATGTAACTTTTCTGTCACCTGCTTATCTGCATAGAGGAATCTTCAATATCAGATTTAACTTGTACAAGCCCAAGTTACAGGGAAGATCTATAGATAAACACCAGTAACTGATAAATGTAAGATGTAATAAAGAAATAAAGATATATTTTATGCCCTACTCTGGAACATGCAATCACTTCTCCAAGACGATTATGTAATTGTGCCTCCATCAAAAAATGTACAAAGTGGTGAGAATCACATATCATTAGGTTATCAGAAATGACCAACCTCCTATATCTATATCTGTTTTACCTCTAGTGGATATTGATCTGTAACACTTAGAGAACACTGGACTATATCACATATCGCACTCCCTCACTTTCCACTTATATGGACAATCAAAAAAGTGTTACTTCATATATTTGGTACATATATCTCTATATTTTTATATGGACAATCAATAACTGTTTTATTTATTATATTTTTTTAGCACTACCTCACTTTCATCTGTAATCTCTGTTTTTGTCTATACTTAAATGTTTTTGTTTTGTTTTGTCTATATTTGAATGTTACTTGGTTTGCACTTTTCTTTTTTCTTGTCGTTTGCACATTTTCTCTTCTTTTTTAAATGTTTTTAAATGTTTGCACTGACGTGGGAGAGCTATATATGGGAGCTATACGTGGCATCTGTGCTATAGATCTTGTATGTGTATGCACATGTGACAATAAAGAGAAATTGAATTGAATTGAAATTGAATTAACGTATTTATATCATCATGCCTTTTGTGTTTTGAAAATGCTAAACTACACAAAAAAATCACTCTCCCTTCACAATCAGTGTTTATGAAACTACTGTATATTGCATCAGGTTTGTAAAGCTGTAATCTATTGTTTTGTATCATGCTTTTTTTTTTTTGTATTTTTGGGGTTTGTTGTGTGGGGACATGGATGATACAGGCTTGTGAGCTGACGATTGAACAAATCTAACCTTAAAGTTGCACCAGAAAAGTTGCACAGATACCTGCTTGTCTGTAGAGGTTATTGCTTTGTCTAGAATGTTCAACAGTACAGATTAAATCTATCTATCACGAAGGAGACAGGTCACAGCATTACACTACATTACAATTCAAATCTGTGGAGAGTCGCCCCTGTTCACAGAAGGAATTGTTGTACTTTTTAGCAGAAACACCCTTTAATGAATAAATGCAAGGTGTCTAATGTCATACCATGGAACATTCCCAGAAAAGCCATAACATCTCCATATCTGCCATACATGGAGGACATATAAAACCACTTCAGGCCTGGTTTTGATGTTACAACATGGCAGGACTCAAAAAAGTCAATTTAGCATTATACCCCCTCTTTAAGTTTTCAGACCATATCATCCAAGTTTATTCTTCAGCAGTCTTAATCGAGCTGTATTTAGACATGTAATAGCTATATGTAGTGAATTACTCTGGTGTGTTTTGCATACCAGCTGTTCAGAGAGTGAATTGCTATTGTAACATAATCGTACTATAATGGGCTGTGTCTTTTCATGTGTGTCTGACATCGAGTTCACTTCATAAGAGCGTAACATATGCAAACATAGCATTAGCATATCTGAATTTATGCCCATAAATTTGTCTGAATGATAGACAACGCCTTATGTTCGACCGGAGTCAAAGGTCATAGGGGACGCATCAATCAGGCCCCGACCTATTTAACCAGCAGTTCATTTTTCCTGGCCTTAGTCACAGCTATTGATTTACTATTATTTCTGTCAATCTCTGAGTATATTTCACCATCAGATCAGTGGTTAATGAGCTCTCCTCACCCTCGCAGCTCCACACTGCTTTATGCTTGTATGATAGATCTGCTATGGACACTGGCGCTCAAAATGTGATGGATTGGTCAAAGGTAATGGCATTTTGGTATTACATACAGATATATGGGGCAGACACCTGAGTCATGACAGTGAACGTAAATTTAAGCATCTTTTTCTTCACAAGAAATGGACAGAGCTGCAAATCGGACAAAATTGATGTATTTTATAAATTCACTTGATTCATGGCCACTCTTGAATCTTCAGTAGACCTACATGTGACCTTTAATTCTTCCATTTTAAAATATGCATGTTTTGTCAATATTTTATGTTTCACTTGCAGATTTGAATAGCAGTCTTCACCCAAGAACAGCACCTTTTCTCTTTTCTCTTAAATTAATCAAATATATTTTAGTTTTATAGTTAGCTTTTAGTTTTTTGTGTTGCTCATCTTTGAGCAGCACTCAGTGATAAAAGTGGCTCTCTTGGTGAGTTTGTTCCTTATTTGAAGGTTTCAGGATGTTGGAATGTTCAGTATATAGTATAAATGTGTATACATTATTTACATCATACATCATTTTGTATCATATTAAATATGTACAGTAATTGTTTCTCAAACTGTCAGACTTAATACTTAGGACTAGGTTTAGTTCTGAAATAGTTTGGATTAAACCTTGTTTTGTTCTTGATAAGCCTTAGTTTAGTCGTGGTTTAGTACTGAAAAAGGCTGAGACCTGGTTTCGTCTGTAAAAAAATAAGTACTAGATTAGACACAGTTTAGTCCTACTCAAGATCTCCTTTAGTCCCTCTCTTGTTCTGGTTTATTTCAGTTCCTTTAAAGTCATTAAGTCAAATATTTTCTCATGAGGTTGTGCTACTTTAGAGAATAATTACAATATTATTAAGTTATCAACAATTTTGGCATGTTTACAAAAAATAAAATAAAACACACTAGCTGCAGTATGAGCTTTGACAGGTGGGATACTTCTCCTGTTGCTTTATGCCTTAAAGCTCCCTGCATTCATAATTTTGGTCGATTGTGGCCTTATTTCCCGAGGGGCATTTTCTGACCTTAGCAATTACATACATACAAACATATGTATATGGCACATGTGCTTTGGCCTGGGATCAATACTGCTTTAAAATGCCCACATCAAAAACAGAATGATTTTGTAAGGTCAGAGCCACCCGCTGTACTGGGACCTGCTCACCCATTCTCAGGGAAATAGAGCGTACAGATGAAAAAAAAGGTCTTAATATAAATTCAACAAAATACTCTCGGGACTGGGGGGTTGGGTACGACTAGCTGATGAATTCCAGGTCCAATGATGGCTCTTCAATTGCCCTATCTGTTTCTGCAAATACACCCTTTCCGGACAAGATCGATAAAACCCATCACTTGTTGAAACCATTTTTTTGTAAATATTGTCTGTCCTCTCCTAGCATGATGTTAAAGATGCTGTACCTGATTTCTGCAGTCTTAAAAAACATAAAAACCCACTGATTCACTTTAAGTGGTCTTATGTTAGTCCTCACTTTCCTAATGCATTCCCAGCACCCTGATTATTTACTGTGATGAGTTTATTGAAGTTGCATTGTGTAACTTTTCTGGTGGAGGGTCTGTCAAATTCTCTATTAAGATGTTATTGCTTTGTCTGGCATAAAACCTTTCTATCTTCATTGAGAGCAAACCAAGGTACACGTCATATCTGTGGAGAAGTTTTTTTTTTTTTTTTAGGTATATTTGAGCCATAAAATGTAAATAAATGTAATTGTAATGTAAATTTAAAATGTTTAATGTAAATTTAATGTAAATAAATGTAAGACAGAGCTGTTTAATGTCTGGAATGTTCCAGGTAGGGCAATGACTTCAGAAACACGTAGGTGACAGACCCCCAGCCAAAAGGTTACGTGGTGCAACTTTAAGCCCTTTTCATAACTTTCAAAGACCAGAGGAGTTTTAGTGTCACGTGGATGCTAATAAAATTAAAACGCTAACGGCTTTATAATTAGTAGTAGGGAGGGCTGTACTGTGGCAAAAAGACGTTTCCTTCTTGCATAAAAAGGGATTGTCATTCTTTCCTGTTTAAAAACCTAATAATTATTTTTCAGGCATTTGTATTTGTTTCTCTAATCTATTTCTAATTGTAGTCAAGGTCAATTGCTTTCCTCCTTGCAGCATATTACTCATAGCTGATCAACGGGCTGTGTTCAGAGCCATAAGTCTGTGTGACCCGATGTTAACAAGCAGGTAATTTGGCAAACAATTCCCAAATCCCTCCTCTGTGGAGCATCATTAAATTTACATGTTTTCTGAGACCCATTTAGACTAATTAATTTAATGGAGAGAAGGGAGAGGAGGGAAGCTAAAGCAATTCTACAGCAGCATTAACTCTGCCATGAAATGCAAAATTTAATATGTGAAATGTTTAAAGAGGGGATATTATGCAAAACTGACTTTTTGGAGCTTTCGACCATGTTGTTTGTTACCAAAAACATGTCTGAAGAGATTTTCGATGTCATCTATGCATGTTTGACTAATCTGTCCATCTCTCCTGGGTCCTGCTCGAACCCTCCCTGGTTTCCTGGTTTGCAGTACGATTCTGACTGATGCTTCTGACACAAACATGCATAACCAGTGCTCGCGCAGGGTAATTTTCCATAAATATACAAAATTATGATTCAAAACAATACACTTCACTAACCTGATGTGATGTGCAGTGAAGTGAAACTTATGAAACATGTTAATACAATGTTTTCAGCAAATATAGCGTTTTCAAAACCATGAGCGACACAGTGATCTAAACAAGTGTTGCCTGGAATCCAAAACACACACTTTTCCAATACTTTGTAGTGATTGACAGGTGGATTAGCCAATCAGTAACAGGCATGGTCCGTCTGTATCAAAATGAATGCACTAAATTTAACCTTTCTGAATCGGACTCAAGGCTCCACACAGAGAGTGATACCAGGCAATACTGTGTGTGCTACTTCAGTATATTTAATCATATATATAGATAAATCATTTTGACCAATGACTTATTATGCTATTTGTTTTATTATATTATTGATATTTTTAGAGGCAAATTCAATTGAACACCACTTTATTAACATGCAAAAATCTTCTATCTTTTGAATAACTGTATCTAAACATAACAATCATTTAACTGGTGTAAAACTGATGTTAGCATTGCCCTCTTTATACGTTTAAATAGTCAGAGCTGTCAGCCTTGTTCCGATGGGGGATACTTATGGCCGACAGCAACATGTAATCTAACATGGAAGACACGCTTCGTAATTACCCACTCGGGCCTTTTGGGAGCTCTCTGAGTGACAACCTGTCTATGTGCATGTATGTTAAAGCCCTATATGAACGTATGAAAAGATCTCCCCTCTGATTCAGATAGACTATAAGGGCTTTGAAAGACAAGGCCATCTAACCTTCGACCATCCTGTTCCCCTTCCCCCACAATATTTATCAATTTCTCTCACACAGCTCCTCTTATTTTTTCTCACTCCCCTGGCCTCGTCTGGACTAATGAAAGAAGAGGAGATGACATGTGTTTTAAGAAGATAAATGACCCTTGATTTCAATCTGTGGATAGGAAAAATACTGAAGCCTGTAATCATCTAATTGCATTTTGGTATTGTCAAAGAAACTCAAATTAACAATTAACATGTATTACGGTGTGTGTAGATGCATAAAGAGGTCATTCAAGTGTGAAGAAATACACTTTTTCCTGCATAATGATTTAAAGTCCCATGCTGTTCAGTGACCCCTATCCATACTGGGGAAACAATATCCATTCATTCGAAATTGCACATATTCTACAGGGGTAAATGATGACCTCTTAATTGTATATTCCTTATAAATACTTTTAATAATGTATAAGCATTTTACTATTCTACCAATGCTACTAAATATTTAAAGGGCTTACATTATGCTATTTATTTCATCTATATTATAATGTTCATGGGGTTTTGTTTCATTTCATTCACACATTTAACATGCAAACGCTGCGTATTTAAGGTGAGTTTAAAACGCTTTTCTGTCATGTGATAATACAGGAAGCACTCCACTGTGTTTTTAAACTCCAAACCATGCACTGTGGAGGATCATGTGGAGTGGGTTAATTTGAACGTTTTAAGACCAAAATGACGAGGCACCTTTACTAGAATCATTTGGGTCATTTCAGCCCTGGTGTTCTCTACTGATGTAAAGGTAAAGGGTAGCAGTCAACTATCACTACATGACAGTACAAAGTGGAACAGAGTATTTTGATCTTTGGA
>KN497615.1:2853-16917 GCA_000787155.1 Scartelaos histophorus | reverse complement strand
AAAGAGCAGTGCCGGTGTTAATTAAATACCCACGCAACACTCTTTTACCTTGATCAGCCCGCCAAAATATTGAACTAAAAAAACTCTGCTCCAGGTAGTCGTTTTCTCGGCTTTTCCAACATTTTCCCTATATAATACAGTTCTATAACATGTGGAAAGTTACTATGTGTATCTGATTGTCAAATAATTGCACTGAAAACAAAAAAGGAGTCAAATAAATGCAAGACTAAAGACAGTAAAGACGCAATTTCTTTCTCTACACCGAGTTTGGACTAAAAGTGTGAAGAAACTGAAATGGCTCGTGCTAATTGTCTTGCAGGTTATGTTGTATCGTCATCGTTATAGGTCCTTCTTTCAGACAGATATTAAAGTTAAGTTAAAACTATAACATTTTATGCCACGCTGTGAAATATTATAGCCAAAGGAACGATATTTCCATGGAAACAAGCAGAATGAGGCACGTCCCCAGGCCAAATCCAATAAGAGTCAAGTTTGCGGAGATGCAAGCACATTCACAGTAAAGACACACGTTTTTCGATGTTTTTCAATGCTATAAAAAGTTTCTGGAGCTTTAACAGTGAGTTTTTGGGTTTAGTTAGTAAGAAAATTACCCCCCTCCCAAAAAATTTAACTTTTCGATATTTCATATAAAGAAAGTACAATAATACTCACCTTCTGGCAGTATGACATTGATGCATTCTGAAAACACCAATTCAAACTACTATAAAGCGGCACTAAACACTAAATCCACCTGTTTTGCTTCTTAACTGTGCATATGAGGTTTTAATAACATTATCAGCTGCTCCAAGTATGTTTTTTTGGCAATTATGAGCATCTTTGTAGTCAAAAATGTATAAAACTTAAACTATATGTAGTTGGTGACATCACACAGAACTGCCCTAATTACAGGGGTGGAGTTTGAACCTGTGCCCAGTTTAGCAGCTCAGTTTAAAATGTGGTTGTTTAGGTGTAGGAGTTTTTTTTTTAAATTGTTGATCTTTCCTGTTTCCAATTTTGAAACCCCTCGGCTTATTCTATGGCACTTTCATGTTTTTCAAGCTATTTAGTGAGCGCGATGAATGGAGTGTTCTTCCTCGCCCACTGGTCCAAACCTCTTCCTCCTTCAAAGCCCCCCTCAGTCCAAAGCCCCAGTCTGAGGGGTCACATGGCGAGGTGGCGGCGTTGGCTGCCGTCGAGTTGCCGGTTTGAAGCCCGTCAGTGTGTGTGTGGGCGTGAGCAGACTTCGCTCCCCTCAGAGAAGAACACGAGCAGATAAAAATGTACTCCAATCACTCCTGCCCAAGCCCTGTGGCGGAGACAACTTCCACTACTCCACAAAAGCACAGCCCACTTAGAGAAGGAGATTTCGCTTGATTTGAGAACAGACAGTCAAACTTGCGCGTTTCGGCACAAAGCCAAACGCCGCACACTCATGTTATTGCAAACTTACTAAACTTCCTGCTTTCAAGATAGTTTGTTTATGCTGTGTAGATTGTCTCAGAAGAGTTGTCACAGGTGGACCAAGGCTATGGAAAAGTGAACTGCAATTATATAGACCATTCTCAGCTCCCGTCACTGTTCACGTGACCGAGACGTTCACAGGAGGGACAAACAAACCACACTCGCACTCAGCACTCGCTTTTAGTCACGAAACAGTTCTGGTACATTCCTGTTGTGCCGTTGGGCGTGCCAATCGACATCCCAAGGAGAGGGATTTCATTTTAGAGACTGCCTGCTGACCCTGAACGATGTGCTTAATGGGAATGTGCCATCAAACGGGATCGCTGGAAGCCCTCGGAGGATTCTCATCTATGTAGCCAGCACTCTGCGCCTTATTTCCACGCCAGCCAGATTCAGCTTTTGCATTTCGGTGCCATAATCGGAAGTGGGCTTTGGGCGAATCTTCCCCCACCCATTGTTTTATTTTATTAATTTACTATTAATAATTCCATAAAGACCTCCAGGTTAAGTGCAAATGTGAAATCTGAAATAGAACAATGACAGATGGAGAATTTGAATGAGGTCAATGAAGCAAATAAGATCATAAGAAGTTTTTATTGGAACAAAACTGAAGCTCAAAACAGCACTACCAGAATCATAATGTCACATTACCATCTGGGACAAAGTATATTATTTGTGTATAATCTATAGATATCTTTTTTGTTCAGTAATGTGTCTGCATTTACAGCAGTGCCGTTTGTGACTTTGGGGCCTTGTGCAATTTGTTTTAAAGCGAGACATTTTAGGTGAATAGGAAAAAACTCTTAAATTTAGAGATATCAGTTTGAAACTTCTGTAGTTTACTCACGTGAATGGAAGAAGATATGTATTACAAGTTTTTTCATCATGTTATTTTTTCATATAAAAATAAGGCATTTTAAATTTCTTGCTTAATTTTCTTAACATATTAAAGACTACAAAATATACAGAGCAAAATTTGGATAAAAGTAAATCTAAATCTTACTAAATGTACCTAAACATTCAAATTTAATCACACTTTTTGGAGTTAAACCTTAAATCAGGCTTGGAGTTAGATATCAAAACATGTATAAGATATTAAAGTTTGTTGAAAGTAAGTTCTATTTTGAGGGGTGATCCTTGTGTCCCTCTGGAAGAAAAAATACATTTTGAGAGGACAGTCTTTGAAGTTGTTCCATATAATTCTGTGTATGCAAGTTGATTAAATTCAGTATTAAAATATCGTTTGGTGCAGAGCGGCTGATTTTCTTGTTGTCGTTCTCCACATGAAAGCTTATCTGCTAAAAGAGAGAGAAAGAGTTTAGCCTGTAGTGTCTTGTCTTTTGCCTTAATCTGAGAATATTCCCATCCATGCTGTGATACATTTTTTTTTGTTTTATTTTCTCATAAATAAAAATAAAGCATTAGCACTGTCAATATCCAAGTAGTAAATGTCATGTCTGCTAATTTACTGTACAAAATAAAGGCTTTTTGGCCCCCTCCCTATAGTTGGGCCCCTGAGTATTTGCACATCTCACCTATGCTTGGAAACGCCCCTGATATAGACTCACCTTTAATGGTAAAATCTAATTATATTGTACTACGTGTTGCTGTGCAAAGCTTGGGACTGGTACAAATCACTGACTTGTCAATTTATATAAAACAAACCATACCAGACATAAATACTCATATTTTTAGACCAAAACTGCTGAAATCCTAATGGAACAGACTATAAAATATGGCCTGCTTATGTAAAGATTATTCTCCGAGCTCAGATAGACCAAAGGGAGACATATTTTAATCCAATTTCTGCTCTTCCTTATGTTAACTAAGCCACCGGGATTAGAGAGGTACAGGAATATCCAGGAGGAACTTTGCACCAAATTCGTCTTTTAATCGTGGCAAAAACGGCTCATAGAACTCCCAGCGCTCATCTGCATAAAGGAGTTAGCAGCTGTGGCAGACATTTTGGATTTCACACATCACGAGGCCTGCGTTCGCTTACAAAGGCTTTAGATTGGCTCCACTTCATCACAGAACAATAGGGTGATTAGCCGAGCGGGTCTGTCCATCAGCTCATGCTTGTTTTAAATGTTCTGCTGTGTAAGTCGGGACCGAGGACAAGGTCAGACTGTCTGCGAGCGTCGCGTTTAATGAATTCTACAAACTTGTCAAAATCTATGGAGTATATTTGGTTTATTCTTTTTGCAGACCATAAATTAACCAGTTAGACATTGTTTTTTTTTGTTTTGACACTTAATAGTGAACCAAGAGAACCAAGAAAAAAGGCGACCAGTGAGGGAGAACATGCAAAACCCAACACAAAAGTTCCCACGTGAAAAACTAAATTGTGTTTTAAAATAGATTTATTGTATATGCACTTTGAAACAGCTTATATTTATATTTTCTTTTGCTGGAGGAGGTCGTGCCATCTACTAATCCATCTACTAGTGATGACTTGTCTTTATAAACCTGACTTGTAACTCAATGTAAGTTTAATGCAGGTTAAGTTTTTGCAGAAACCTGGGGCAGTTAGGCGACAGTATTTATCTATTTGTCTCCTGTGTTTCCTAATAAGCAGCCATATTTGTTTTAATATGATTGAACCATGCATGTTCCCAACTGGTTTATCCTCATGTCAGTCACGCCCATCTGGACTCATTTATATGCACTGTTGACCAGACTCATATCAAGTATTGATGAAGTGTGTATTCTGGATCCCGGGCGATATATAAGTAGCTTGTTAGGTCAAACTATATCCACACTGTGCTGTCTGCATCTAACTATTATCATTTTGTTGTCTGATACATGGAGGAGGTGTAGACAGTTTAGAATCAGAAATAGTGTTGTAATCTACGGTAGAAATATACTGATTCTATGTACAAGGCACACAGGTTCGTTGAAGACATGATTCACATATATCAAAAGTATTTACCGTATTTTTGGGGCTATAAAGTGCACCGGATTATAAGGCGCAGTATCAAATAATATGTCAGTTGTGTCATTGTCCACACATAAGGAGCATCGGATTATAAGGCACAATAAGAGAAACAAAACGTGTGTCGGATAAATCGAACTTTATTCAGGTCATTTACAATAACTCTCAGTTGTAGCTAACACAAAAATACAAGTTTAACAGTTGGTGATTTGGGCATCAAACATGCCCGGATCCCTCTCAACATTGTTCAGTTTTAACACAAAAATACAAAAGCTGAAATCTGCATGGTGCATGTCTCTTAACAGGTGCATTTTGGGTCCTTGTACAGCACACGGCAGAACTACCGGTATGTTGCACAGTCGCCCTATATGTGGCCAACATATTACTCCTCCTGACTCGCCCACTAATACCTTATTAGACTAATGTGGACAACATCAAATCGGTTGGAGGTTAAACACAACCAAAGGTCACACATAAGGCCACTGGATTATAAGGCCACTGTGGATTTTTGAGAAAATGTCATGATTTTAGATGCGCCTTATAGTCCGAAAAATAGTTCATTGTGACTGTTTCCAGAAGTTGAGACAATTCGTTTCACAGTTCAGTGAATGACTTAGTTCCACAGACAGTTTGTTTGTAAATCCAGTCCGGAAAACACCAGTACACAGAACAGGTAAGAAAAGACAAGGCAGTGGCCGTGCACTCAACTCCATGGCTAAAGATCTATTAAGTAAAAAACACATTACCCCGACTGTACAACTAAGTGATTATTTGGCGGTCATGTGTCACGCCACACTTACACACCTGTACAAGTCGCTGGACGAGAGCGACAAAGGAGACGTCAACCAGCCAACCTGCCCACTAGCAAACTTATTTAGCGCCAATAATCAGCGCTATGGAACTTACTGAAACTTAACACTGAATCTTGGATACTACTTGAGAAAGGTGAACAAGCTGTGTCAACAACGAAATTCGGACATAAGAGGGCACGGAAAGGGCGCACTTTTATAGATTGACTGATGCAACCGCTAACCAATATTTAGACTGCACCTAAGTGGCGGAGCTGTCTGCAGGCTGCACTTTTACAAACTCATAATTAGGATGGTCAGAATGCATAAGGTAAGTGAGGACTCGCAAAGACTTTGAAATCAGTAGTTTGGTTTTTCATGTTTTTAACACTGTAAATCTCAGCTACAGCGGCTTTAACATGAAGAGAATCGTGCACTTTTATTTATACGTAACCGAATGATGCGCGGTGGCAAGAACAGTAGATGTCACACATGCACACCTCTGCATAGGTACAGACTGTTTCCCGGGGATGTGATGAGCAGATGAAACAGGAGGGGGTCCCTGGAGAAGAATCCTTAGATCTTTAATTAGGCCCAGAACACACAGAAAAATGTAATCAATGCTCACACCTCTGGGACTGTGCTCCGACTATATGCAATAATGTATACCACCCCCAGGAGGCGCTTCATCAATATTCTATTCAACAATGACTTTTATTTCAACTGTACGAGATAACAGATTTTTAAGTAACACTACAACAAACGAATAAAAAATGTAAAAAGTAAAATCCTCTGGCATTATTTCAACCTGTTGCTCAGTGATTTTTATGTCAGATGCCCTTCCTGTCGCACGCAGCCATATTATTGTGACTGGAGTGCGCAGCGTGAGTGTCGTGCCCAAGGACAAAAGGATAGAAGGAATCGAACTGACAACCCTGCAGATGTTTAACCTATAACTACTTTTTTTAAGAAATAGGAAGGATTTATTTCAGTATTCAAAGTTAATTTTGTTTTAAATGTCATTAGAAACCCAAAAGTCCAGTTTAAAATTGCAACAAACAACGTAGATGACTAATAATTCAAATTCTTGAGGCGTCTCGTGTAAGTTTGTCAATGCACCTGGACTCTAAACTTTTTTTTTTTCTTTAAACTTTCAGCTAAGGGCCTCTCCATACATGTGCATTTTCTGGAAGTGCGTGAGGTGAGTGCACAAGGGCATAGGTGTAAAAAAAAATGACAATAATGACCCTTCAGATGATTGGCACGGTGAACATGGTACAGTAAACATCCAAGCTGCGTAAAACAGCTGTCAGCCATGTTGTTTTTAAATGACAGTTCAATTTATCAGAAAGCCACAGCCCCACCTTATCATAACCATTTGCTGAGTTGGCCATAAAAAGCAAGCATTAACATTGAAATAAAAAGACATAGAAAACCAACCCGCGCTGACCAATATCTCTAAAGGACATCGGAACATCCCGCAAAGACGAACAAGAGGACGCTCCGAACAAATGCCAACCGAAGAAATGCCACAGGAAACAACACGGCACAAAGAAAAATAGAGAACAGGCGTGATAACATTACCGTACATCAGGGGCATAACTGGAAAAAGTGTAGTGGGCAATGAGAAAACACACCAACGAAACTACAGAATTACTCGTTCACCCAAAAGATAAAATTGAACCGAAGCAAAAAATGTAATACGAAATAAAATGCAAGTTCAGCACACGAAAAAAGGAATGCAACAAACCTACAGAACTCAAATTGGGCATCTCTGAATAAAAGAGAGAACCACCTTATGGACTGGAAAACAAACATCATCTCTGGATTAAAGACGCGATCGAAATGCGAAAACGTGCCCACGAGACTATAAACTGGAACGAGGGGGCTTCTTTACTCTCGCACACCTGGGATACTGTCCTGAGGAAGTCAGACTGCAGATGGCGCCGTCTTCCTGCCTCCACCGGTAAGAAGACGTTGCCAAAACCCGTTTAAATTAACGGACCGGACGCGACGCAGCAACATCACCGGAAGACCGCGAATGAGCCGTCGAAAATGTCAGACATGAAAACGAACTCTTGGTCTGAAAAAAGAACCTAACAAATATGACATAACATAAATAAAAAGAAACATAAAAAACATAAATGATCTGAAAACCAAAAGAACCTCATTAACGTTTTACACCTGGATCGTGCATGAATCAGTGGATCTGTCATTCCTTTACGTTGCTTTAAGGTGCTATTCTACGATCGATGTGTTGTTCGAAATCATTCCAGTGAAATGCATTGTGGGTATTACACTTGCCTGAACTCTACACGGCTCCACACTCGCCGGGAGAGAACGGCGGCTCGAGAACGCACATGACCATGCATCTGTAGTGAACAAGTGCGAGGACTGAGACGGGGTCAAACTTCACATAAATCAGCTGAGGGCTCTTTACTAAAGCCACAGTAGAACCCTTTAACCAAATATCGTCTGCACTGAACAACATGCTTCCTCACCGTCAGTCCTTACATCTACATTAACCTGGCTCTTATTTTGCCTGCTTGTTTCCATGGAAATGTTCATTTGCCTGTAATTACAAGGTGGAACAGAGCATCCTGAGCTTTGGAGATATAGATTTAATGAAGCGTTACTCAAACATGCGAATGAAACAAAACAAATACGGATATATTTTTGAAGAAGCAACAACATTGTAACATGGTTTAAAGCTCAGAAGAGTCATTTTTTGAGTAATACAGAACCTTTAAGATATAAAACACTTCAGCTGTTCATAACTAAACAAAAACACAACCAGGAGCACATTTAAACGAGCAATTTATAAATGTAGCACTACGACTTTTGAGAGACCAAACTACCATCCAAATTCAAAACCAACATGTGCCCGCTTAACTACTACCTCCCGACTTTGATCTGGTTTCGCGCTGAGCCTGAAACAAAAGGTACATTTTGGGCATGACGGGGGGGCAGGAAGGTGGCAGCAGCAGCACTCGGCGCTGACGTGAGGGACCCTGCTCCTAATGAAGCGCGCCAAAGGGAGTGCATCCAACGCACATTTGGGGATAACTTTCATTTCTGGAGCATAGAGGCAAACGCGGCTCTGACACGGACAGTGGGGGGTCTTTGAACGCTCTCCCCTTTGAACATCTCTCCCTAAAGCAGGACAGGAATCAAAAGCACAGGCTAATGCGCCGTATGCACCCGGCCCGCGCTCTCCATACCAAAAAAACACTACATTATTCATCATGGCAAACGCTAGATAGGCTATAGACGCAACGGAAACAGCCACCGCCTACATTTGTGAGTGTTGGAACATTATGCAAATACCAAATGAAAATATGAGTAATCAATTTACATTCTGCTCCAGTAATATATCTTAGTGTTTTGAAGCATCAGATTTATAATTTTTCTGCTGTATTTGAGTAGAAACTGTCTTGCCCCTGTACAGGTAAGTCGTTTAGCAGTTCTTGAGGTAAAAATAAGTCCGCTGTGTCTTTTTTTAAAGTGTTTTCCTCTGTGATGATGTGCGTTAGCATGTTAGCGTATTACCGTGAGGGTAAAACTCAAAAATGCTCGTCTCTGAGAGCTGTGAAAAGCACTTGATCAGAATGGTAAGTGATGAGTAATTTTGGACCACTGCAAATGTTTAAGGTGAACTAGTTTTGTTTTTCACATTAAAAACAGTAAAAATCAGACACAGCAACTTCAAAATTCATCTGTGTCCATGAGCTCCATCCCGTTGTCATAGAGACGGTAACATTTTAGCAAAGGTCAGGTCGTCCGGATTAGGGCTGGAAATCACAGGGTGCTCCACAAGACAATAAGACCTGTGATACATGGCTCTCAGTACTGATATTGGCAGACCTATTGCACATGATAACCTGTTTTATGGAAAAAAATGCAGCTGCACCTTTTTCTCCAAAAAAGAAAAAATATTTTTTTTGATACATTTGCCGGGGTCCAAAGTCATTCCTCACTTCCCTTCTAAACATAATCTAATCTAATTATTCCAGTCCAATACAATCCTATTTATTTGTATAGCACATTTTACCAACACAAAGGGCACAATATAAATTAACACATTAAATAAAATTAAGCGTAAAATATATAAATAAATCCACAGGTCAACAAAAACATAAAAATACTAAAATTAGCAATTAGAAAAATAGCAAATAAAATCAATAAAAGACAGTCAGAGGACCACACAACTCTCTCACGCCGTGTTAAAAACCAGTGAGTAAAAGGGTATTTTTAAATGAGACTTAAAAGAATGAACTGAAGGTGGCGCTCTTAATGTGAGGGGGGGGCGTTCTAGAGCTTGGAGCCAACCACAGAAAGGCCCGATCACCCCAGTGTTTTAGACTCGTTTTTGGGATTACAAGTTGGAGCTCAGACCCTCAGACCCCAACACTCATGAAGGAGGGTAGGGAACAATAAATTATTATTATATAATAATAATTAGTAATTATTCACCAAAATGAGTTTAGAAGCGCTTTTCAGCTTTTCACAACTTTCAGTGCAATAACTACCATGCCAACCCTGCACTTCCTGATTATCAGACTTAACTTTTCATGGAATAAAATGCATTATAATTAAATGCAGATAGTACACAGTGGACTTGTATTGACCTCAGTTTATACAATATATTTGTACTGGGGCCTGACAAAAATTTCAGTTTAAATCCTTTAAAAACTAAAACTTACTTTACCAAGAGGAATTCTTGCTGTATTTGTGAGTTCACAAAATCATGACAATCCATCTTAAACCTCTTCTGATGCTGCGTTCAGGCCTGAAACCACCAGTGGATTGGAGCCATCGGACGATGACAGGGCTGCACTGTGGTTCTGGGGAAGCCAAAGGCAAAGGGTCCCAAAAGAGCCATAACAAACACGGCAGCATGGATGGACATTTTTAGGCTACAACAAACTATTTTATCTGAAATGCAGACTACAGGGGAATGTTTTGTGCATTTGTGGATGGGGAAGATGTCTGTGCTTGTTCCTGTTGAGATACTGCACTGTGATCAGTCTACTTCTACATTGTGTTGGTGATATCTGTGCGGCCGCGGGACACAGAGGTCATTTTAGGAACCTCCATTTAACGTTTTGACATGTGCTATTGTTTATCGATCAAGCCCAAACAAACTTTTTAAAGAGCCTAAAACAACATACAGTAACGACTAAATAAAGCTTTAAATAAAGCTCACCGTGTTTTATTTTCCAATAATCAGGTAGTGCACAGATACCACGATAGATGTTGTTAGCATGACCATGACTCCACTCTGGCCTCTGAAAGTCGTGAAAAGCACTTATAACTAAATATTATTGAAGCACAGTATCCAAACCCCCGGGAATGAACAAAACAGTCATAAATTAAAGGGCAATTTTGAGTCATTTGTTATTATTTGAATCAGTTATTTCATAATCCAAGCAAATCCTGACTGTTGAATGTAGGTGAGTTAACAGCTAAATGAAGCTGGTGGTACTGAGTGGGTGGTGTGGCTCTGTTCCTGGGACTCGTGCTGTGCAGTTTGACCCCCCCATGCCTCCCGCTGCGATGCAAACATGTTGTTGTTCTCGTCAGATCTTAAGCAGCTAATTAGAGCATGACGAAAGCCTGGGAGAACCACAAGGTAGAGCTGGATGAAAAGAAGCCTCCTTAACATTCTTGTAAACAATGTACACTTTGACTCTTGAATTTGAGATGCAGGAGCCGCCAGCATCAGTGAAAGGTAGAAAACAATGGATGCACTAAAATGTACTTGATGGGTTAAAATGTTTTTGCAGTCTGATGCCCTGTACAGGTCAGGGCGAGTTACCACCATCTTCTGAGGAGAGTGTGAAGGCTTCAACTCCGCATGTTCTATGACGGTGTGGGAGCCTACGTGGTCTTTTTCATCTCCTGTGCAGGAACGGGATGAGTTAACTTGAGTTTATGAACTATAACTGAAGAAAATCCATGGTTTTCTGAGGGCCTGGTTTTCTGAGGTTTTCTGGTTGAGGTTCTTCACAGTCAGACACTTTGGAGGACCATCATGACGTCCAGTGTTTCTTGCATCATAAGACTGTATGAAAATGGATTGAAGGAGAAGGATGTCACCCATAACGTCCAGCTCCAGCCAAATAAAGACAATTAAAAGTAAAAGATGCTAATTTGGGGCCAAGTTCAATACAGTCGTCCCTTGCTAAATCTCGGTTCATCTCACTGCGGATTTTTTTTGTGTTCTACGTCCTGATTGGCTAAGGGACTGTAGACCGCTGTCAATTAATCTCCTCCGTGTCGAATCTCCTGTACAGTACGGAAAACGTTCAGAAACGGGACTCTGAAGAGCTGTATGTTTCCAAGCAGGGCCTGACTTGGACCAAAAAACCAAGCTAGACTTTTTCCCCACCATTCGGCCCAGTCAGACTTGGCGACTATGAGGGCACAACTCTAACTAATCTACAGAGGTTTGAACTTTGAGAGTGTTTAAAAAAGGGAGCAATGTGATAAAATGTTAATTCCTGTCTGAGAAAAGTGTATAACCTTAAACCTTAAAACATATATAACAAGAGCAGTTTGAGATTTCTGATCTCGGCCAAGGGATGACGTGGACACAGAAAATGTCATGAAGATCCGTCCAGCAGTTTCTGAGATGTGCTACCAAGATTGTAGATCCAGAATCCAGATCTGCATCCGGATCATCACCAAATTTTTACAGAGTCGTCCCTGATCTGATCCCAAGATCTACCTCTGGTGACAATTTCATGAAGATCCGGCCAGTAGTTTCCGAGAAATCTCACTAAGATTGTAGATCCACATCCAGATTCCACGTCCGGATCCGGATCATCACCAAATTTTTACAGAGTCGTCCCTGATCTGATCCCAAGATCTACCTCTTTCTGAGAAATCCTGTCCACAGACAAATGAATAAATAAATAAATAAATAAACCGACTCGATCGCATAATCTCCTTGGAGTAGATAATAATTGTAAACAATAAAGCTGACGGATTATTTTGAGAACGTAACCCCCGTGATAAACGAGGGACCACTGCACTCTGAGCTCACATATCTATTAATCGAAGAGCCAATCAGGAGGATGTTTAAGCTACTGGGTTCGTTTTGGCAGGGAGAGAGTGCTTAGCTGTCAGTCAAACCTGTTGCTAATGTTAGTGGGAGTGGATATCAGAGAAAGACGACACCTGAGTAATCTGTTATTCATGTTCACATCTTGAGGATCACAGAGCAGTTTTACATGAACACTTTCATACATGGAGCCTAATCACAGCCATGCTTACTTCATATTTGCAACTCGGGAGCTAGTGGGTTCGCTATGTCCATGTATATACGTCTATGGTGTGAAAGAGCGTGAAAGGACGGACTCCCTCTGGGCTGTTTTTATTGACGGTGGATTTTGCCAATATTACATTCAGTCTTTTGACAAGATTTTTTTTTTACGCAGTGGCATTGGTCTAATCTAGCTAATACAGAAATAAAACTGACACTGTATAAACCAATGTAATCATAATATCTATCCATTAAAAGAAGTAATTTGTGGAAATCAGTCTACAATAAACTGCCCCATAAACTCTTTTCGATTTTCCACTGATTGCCCGACAGGTGCCAGTCACAGCATGGAAGCCGTCGACAATCCCAGTGACAACATGTTTCCAAGCTGCATTATGCTTGTGTATTACCCGCAGTGGCGCACTCCTCTGACTTTGGCCAAATAGACCTCTTGCCTTCACTTCATTGTACCCCAAATCAATATTCCCCTGTCTGAACGGAGAACAATGATCAAACCAGGAACAATACTCTGAGGACACTTACTCTCCACCAGATTGGTCTTAAATTGAATTTGGACATGGCAACAAAAATCTTTACTAAGCAAATGAGCTAGCATTGTCTTTGGGTTTGTGAAGCCAGGAGGGAGCAGAGACAAGTGTCCGGGCTTGATTGGACACACACTTGCCAACAAAACAATTCAATCGCGTGGGCCAGATTGGTTATTTGTCTCAATCGTCCGAATAATTCCTTCTACATTCATTCTAATTAACTTCAATTGAGCAACTGTTGTTTGGAGAAGCGGAGGGATCTGTGGTCACAAGACACGGGATGATCTGATTATTCCGAGGTAAAGTCTATTCAATTAACCGTCCCTGGAGAGCTTAAACTCACAGAGAAGTGAAAGAATGGCTTCAGCTAAAATGCACTTTGAAAAACGGTCTGAAAATAACTGCAAACAAAGGCTTTATGATCCATACACAAGACGCGCTTTCATCTGTTTCTACGTTTTATCTCCAAAGTGTGCCGACGTCAAGGTACGTTTGATTGACAAGTCCAAACAACTTCGCCAAAAGTTTCTCAAGTATGACCTTATTCTTTGCAATTATTGAGGCCTGAATCATCCGGCACATTTACCTGAGCAGAAGTGGAGCTAGTGCTACTCAAGGCGGTTTAAATTGGGTTAGCTTTTCCCAGTACAAATGCATGGGAGAGAAATGACTTTTTTTCTTTCTTTGTGGTACAGGCTGTAAGAAGGTGGTTGATATGCAGAAGGTAATCACACTGTGAGGTTCAGCTGACGTCTCAACATTCTACAGGACATTATTATTTAATACAGACGGGAGCTGCTAAAACGAATATTGTTAAAATGCTGATTTATAAAGTGAATACTGTGAATTCTTGGGTCTAGTTACAAATGTAGCCTAAATGATCAGTTTGAACAATTTTGTGGATTCACTTTATGGATATTTTATAGCCAAATACAATGCGACCAATAAGGAAAAGTGGGGTATGACATTATTATTACCAAAGGTTGATGGTTCAATCCCAGCTATGGAAAACAATTTGTTTCATCTGATTTAGAATTTAATTAAATCCTGTTGAAATTCTCACTT
>KN497613.1:4707-16213 GCA_000787155.1 Scartelaos histophorus | reverse complement strand
CGCGATAAACGAGGAACCACTGTACATACAATTATAAATATTCAAGACCTGATGTACAAATAAATAAATTAAATTGCGTAAATAAACATAAACATGAATTCGAAAATAGAAAATTTGCTTGAAATCTGCATTTTTGGATAATTTTTTTTTTGCTTTTCTTTCGATTACGTAATTTTGAGACACTCTTTACGCTTTAACCACAAATAAATACCACTGAACAACCAGCAGAGGGCGGTGTGGGGCAAAGGTGTTCGCTAAAAAAACAACGTATTAACATGTTTCGCTTTCATTTTTGAAGCTCCGAGTCCCTGCGCTAAGTCACTCCCCCTTCAGAGCGCCGTCGCAGCACAATCGGACTGCGTTTTGCCAGTGAAACTATCGCACATCGAATCAGGTTTGTGAAGTTGTATTTATGGAGAATAGTCGTGTGGAAGCGTGGGAAGAGATCGCTGGATTACTCAAATTCTAAAACAACTTCTGGCAGGTTTTTGATGAGAAAAGATTGTTATAACATGATAGAAAATGAAAGAAATCTTGTGTTGTGTTAAAAAAAACAATAAACTACATTTACTGATTTTTCTTTTAATCTGATACCTGGTAAACCTGTAAAACTACAATCTTGATCCCATAATCCAGTGAGTTTTATGTTCAAATACGTTTAAAACCCCTCTACTGCGGCGCTACAATCTTTAATCCAAAATCCCTCTGTACTTTTTATTAAAATTTAAGTTAAGTCTGTAAATGTTAAGACCCTATGAGGGAAAATGGCAAATGTGAAAAAGTGAAAATATTCCCATGTAATTTAAATTAAATTCAATATTGAAATGTTTTTGGGGGGCAGAGCAGCGTTGGAAGAAGTGCTCCATTTTGAGATCTTCAAATTGTGCTGAAACTTATTTTTTTGTGTTTTTGTATTTTTGTTTTTTTCACTGCAAATTTTAGACTCTGAATTTTGACTGTTGAATTTAGGGGCTTGAAAATATTTGTACTGAATATTTGAAAGGTGATTTTTTTTTTAAATACAGAATTGTAAACACTTTGAAAATGTGCACTTTAAGTTTTAGCAACTAAAATTTAGAATAAAAATAATTCATTCATTCAATGTTTTTTCTGAGTTAAAAAATTCAACCTGAGAATTTCAACGGTGTTTAAAATTCATAATCTGATGGGACAAATTATCTTCCGTATTAATTCATTTGAGCAAAATAGTCGTGTATGAATCGTACGCTAAGTAAAAATACAACTTAAAAGTGCGTAAATGACAAAGAAAAAGGTTAAATGTCTAAAAAATGTCTATTTTGTCGTAATGTCAGCAGCTTTTTTATATTATTTTGTAGTTAAAGGGTCCATATATTGTGCTGTTTTTGAATCTACAGTATGTTATAATGTTGTTTCTTCATCGCAAACAGAGCTGGAGTTGTGTTTTTTGTTCCATTCACACATATTTAACACACAAACTCTGCACATTTACGTTGAAAACACCCACAGGAGATGTAGACAGAGCAATAAAACGTTACCCAAACATGCGTAAATGGAACGAAACACAACTCCAGAATCATTTTTGAGGAGGTAACAACATTAAAACCCGACTTAAAGCTCTCATGAGTCAATTTTGCGTAATAAAAAACATTAAATAGCTCTGAAAAGTCATGGAAAATGCATCTCCTTTAAGAATTCCTCTCGACAGAACTGTAAATGATGATTAATGAGCCGGAGCTTTCGATTGCTAAACCTACAAAAACTTCATTAGTCTAAGTCCAAAATCAATTACCGTTTTCTCGTGTAGTTGGGTGCATATTTACAGCTCGTCTCTCCTCCCTCCTTCCCTTTTTCTCGTGCCGTTTTCCTTTTTTTAAACGTCCTGCCTTTTCTTTCCCGGTGGGATTAGTGAAAGCGATTACCGGAGTCTTGGCTGCAAACCCCGTGCACAAAATCCTGTTTCGGTTCTATTCTAGTCGGATATGAGCGTTATCTGCAAGACAACCAGGAAGAGAGCGACCTCCTATCGGCCAATCACAGCCCAGTCCCTTCGCCTCTGGATAAATAAGACTTAAAAGATCCATATGACGCCATTTTCTGATGTTATAATGCAGTGTCCTCGTCACAAACAGACCTGGAGTTGTGTTTTGTTTCATTTTCACATGTTTAATGCACAAACCCTGCAGATTTACTATGGAAGATAATTTGTTTAATCAGATTTTGAATGATAATCGCTGTCACTTTGAATTATTAACTCTGAAAAAACATGTCTGAATTATTTGTAAATTTTAAGTGTTCATTTTCAAAGTGCGTAAATTCAATATATATAATTTAAAAAATGCTTTACCTTTTAAATATTCAGCATAATATTCAAAAATTCTAAATTCAGTGTAAAAAAATATAGACAAAAATTTGCAGGAAAAATCCGAGATTTCAAGGCCGAAGCAATCGATCCCAAGTGATCCGATCTAATTTAGTAACAAACAGGAAATGGTGCAGTGAAGCGATTGGTCAGAATTAGCCTCATCCAAACCTCAAACCGTTTATTCCTCAAATGTAAGCCCCGCCCACAGATGAGAACGACCAATAGGAAACAGCCTCTGTCCTTCTCACCAAAAAACTATAATAAAATCTGGACTTGAATCTAAGATGGCGTCGTACTGTGTTTGGACCCATTAGGGCGGATCTAGGATAAGTCTTACAAAGCTAACTTTTAGGCGCTTTGAGGATTTAAACATTTTAAAAAGTGAATGTGTAAATAGCAAAAAAAACTTAGCTGCCACTAGGGACAGCTCTAGACCGATTTATTTATTTATTTTATTTTTTGTAATTATTATTATTATTATTATTATTATTATTATTATTATTATGTATTTTTAATGTATTTTATGTTTTTTTATTTATTTATTGCTATCTTATGGCTTTGCTCTTATTTGATTTTACTGGTTTATTGTTTTAGGACTAATATGATTTTAATCTGTGTTTAATGAGTGTTTATTTTATTATTACATTATTATTGTATCGGGGATTATCCAGTTTTTATTATAGATCCATAATCTTCACTGACTCATGATCGATTGCTCCTGTCTTGGCATCTTGGCTCTTCGCCGCAACATTTTTCCCCGTGAATTTTACTCTCTGAATTTTGACTTGAGCTTGAAAATATCTGTGCTGAATATTTAAAAGGTGAAACTATTGGAAAACTACACTTAAAATTCCTTTTTTCAGGGTTAAAAAAATCCAAAGTGAGAAATTTTGCGGTTGCAAGTTTTATTCTGTTAACTTGAAAACTGCCGCTCGTCTGGCTGCCCTGCTTGTTTCTTTTGACCATAAATAAATCATTTTGACAAGCTTTTGTGTTTTGCCTTTGTCTTAAAGCTCTTAAGAGTCCATTTTGCGTAATTTGGACCTTTAATATGGACAGATTGAGTCTCCAGCTCCATTCACTGTTAGACAAACTCGAGTGATGCTAACACAATACGAACTACGCAGGAGAGAGTAAAATACAGGCTTTTTTATGGCTGTTTTTGGGTGTTTATGTGCGCGCAGTAAAGCCGTGAAACGCGCTCTAATGACACACTGTGCGTCTTTATGGACACTTGTGGAGCGTCATTACGAAAACCCAACAGTCCAGACCAGAGATTCACAACAATAAAGGGACTCATTCTGACTGTAGCTCCTGGACGCCTTTAAACTGGTGTTCGTTCTGTCCACAAACCTCCTGCTTTTGACTAGAATCTCCCACAGCTTGGAATAAATATGATAAAGATGGAATAATGTGCGACTTTTGAGGACATTTCTATTAAAGATTGAGCGATATGAGTTTTTTCATGGCCGGTTCTGATTCTGTTTGTTCAAATCTGTGGATATTTTCCCCTAATTCAGTCATTTTTTCATCACATTTTCTGCAGTTTTCTCGTCATATTCAAGTGTTCAGATAAAGCTTAATGGGCACTCTTAACGCAGCAGTTTTCTCTAAATTAAAAAAAATAATAATTAAAGCCAATGTGCTAAAAAATGCCTAATTGCTCTAACTCTTCATGACTGAAATATTGGACAAAAACATAATTTTGCAATAAAACAAACAGGGGTTGGTTGTTTAAAAACACTTGACATTTTACAGCAGCGCACTCGCATCAGAAAGTTGAGTTCATAAACGTTCAATGAAGAAAATATTTTTTTAAAAGTGCTCATTAACATCTCAAAGAAAAAGTAACAAGTGAAATTTTTTTCCTGGAAAACTTCAGTAACTCATATCTGTCTCAAAGTATGATTTAAACTTCTAAAATTCTGATTAAATTTCTATTTTCATTTGTATTTGTATTCGGAACAAAATAAAACACTGTCCACAACCTCAATTAAACCTTCCTACCTCACATTTATACAGTGCACTGTGTGCTCTGTGTGTACTGTGTGTACTGTGTACTGTGTGTACTGTGTGTACTGTGTGTACTGTGTGTACTGCGTGTAGTGTGTGTACTGCATGTACTGTGTGTACTGGGTGTACTGCGTGTAGTGTGTGTACTGCATGTACTGCGTGTACTGGGTGATCATGGCAAAGCAATAAGATCTCCAGTCTCCATGGAGATGAGCAGGTTCCAGAGTGCTCTTTAAATGAGCCTGACTTTATTAGTTTAGTCTTGAGCCTCATTCTCCATTTGAAAAGAGACTTTGTGTGTGTCACTGGACACACACTCTGCTCACACACACTCTGCTCACACACACTGCTCACACACACTCTGCTCACACACACTCTGCTCACACACACTCTGCTCACACACACTCTGCTCACACACACTCTGCTCACACACACTCTTCTCACACACACACTGCTCACACACACTCTGCTCACACACACTTTGCTCAGACACACTCTGCTCACACACACTGCTCACACACACTCTGCTCACACACACTCTGCTCCTGGGACGACACTTTTGCAGCGTTTTCACCCACACAGTGTGACACATGAGGACAAACCTCTGGGAGCTGCTCTCGGTCTCGGTCTCAGTTTGTCTCTGTGCTTTATGCTCATTTGGCCCCGGCCCCTCGGAGCCACACTGATTCACGGGGTCCCGCAGGACAAATGAAGTTTGCTGGGAGCTGTCCAATGTCCTGACACGGCCCCTGATCTGGCAACGCTGAAGCACAACAGCCCAGAGAGATAAGAGCCTCCGGGGCCCGGCTGCAGGCTGAGGGACGAGTCTGGACCAGGGTCCAGTGTAACGGATCCTGTGGAGACTGTTACAGTAAAAACTACGACCTGTACACAACGCTCAGGCAGAGGTGCAACTCCAGCTACATGAACTTTAACACAGGGTGATTTAAGTGTCTTACCAAAGGACACAACAACACACAACAACAACTGATCGAGCAGAAGGATTAAAGAATCACAGATGAGAAACACTGCAGTGTCCTAGAGAGTCTGATCCAAGACATTTCTAACAATAAGAAGAATAAATGAGTGTTAAACACGTTATACAGGCTTTTCCAACACTGCACTGTGGCCACAGCTGCCCTGGGGCAGACTGACAGAAGCCCCTCCAAACACCCACACACCATAGTCATGTGAGGCAATGTGGGTCAGGTGTCTTGCCTAAGGACAATACCACACTTGTTGCCCCGGCGCCCCCCTGTGGCAGAGGAGTTCCCAGTGTTCTCCAGCTCTGCCCAGGCCCAGAGCTTCAGACCTGATGGGATCAGACCTGGACATGAAGGTTTGGTGTTTTCTCTCCATCCAACAATGTGACCAACATGATTCACGTCTCAGGCTGTGTGAGTTTGAGCTGTGCTGCTGTGACTGAACCAGCCTCATGCTGGTGGAGCACACTGAGGTCTGTGATGCACACGGTGACTGAAGCAGCACATTAAACGCTCCATTTTATCCTGTGATGTTATAAAGTAGTTTCCCATCACAAACAGACATGGAGATTTAGGCCGAGTCCTTCTCTCAAACAGAAAACACTCCGTACCACCTTGTGATGTCATGTGGTAAAACTAATACTAAAGGCAAAAGGAGCTGCTCACTCATCGCCATTTGGAGATGAACAGAATAATCAGAATAATAATAATAAGAGTTACTCAAACATGTGAATGAAACAAAACTCAGCTCCAGGTCTGTTTTCGAGGAGGAAACATCATGTCCTAAAGCTCAGTTCTGTGTAACATGGAGCCTGTAAGTGACATATTAAAGTCTACGGAGGTTATTTGCCTGAGAAATAAAAAGAACAGTTCCTTCTCTGTTTCAAAAATTAGATGTCAAAATGTGACGAGGCTCCTCCAGGCCAGAGAGCCGAGGACGGGAGCTCTGACATGAGACAGACCTCTTCACAAAACGGGTAGAAAATGAGCTCAAACATACATTTCCTTTGTCCGTTCTGTTCCTGTGTTCTGTTAAAATTGGAATAAATCACCCACTTACTTCGAAATAAAGTTTAATTCTGAATAATCATGAAGTGTTTAAGCAGAACTGATGTTTATTCAGTCACTGCTCCTTGATACGTTTTAGTCACAGGTAACTTTAGTTTTAAATGATTTTAAGTTGTATAAGATTTTTTGTCATTTTGATGTGATTTTTTTTCTTTTTTTACAGTTACAGTCATTGTCCCTGCTGTAGTTCTGTAAATTTTTCGATTTTGCATTTATTAATTGGCTTATTTCCAATTTTATTTGGGTTTTGGTCACTCCCCTTCCCAACATCACTATTAACCGTTCGTGTTAAATAAATAACCTAAGCTGCATCCTTGGCTCTGTATTTTTTGCTGTTTTTATTGCGTTTGGACACTCACTTGTTTAAACGGGCGTCGCTAAACGTCCCCTGGGGTCGCTAACAGAAGATAAGCGACAAAAATAACAGCTTTATCGGTGACGTCCATATTTTTCTCCAAGTCGGACGTGCAAAACGCGATAAAACGGTTGGAAATCTATTCGATCTACTCGATTTCTCCGCTTACAATGACTTCCGCCGGTACTTTTTGCACACGCATCTATTTGTCGTTTTGCGTTTGCAGAGATCTCATTCCGGGGTTCTCATTTTGGCTTGTTTTGCCTCACAGACCTGGCGCCCCGTCCTCCAGCTGGGTGTCCATATCGGTCCAGGAGCAGGGGCCAAAAAATGAAATGAGAGAATAGTGTCCAAATGGTGCGCGTCCGCGGTCATTAGCCCGGCCTTCAGATCGCAGAGCGTCACCGGGGCCCCGTGTCCTGGCCCGGCCTCGCATCATTAGCCTGCAGCTTCACAAAGACGCACAAAAAAGAGAAAAAAAAGAGCCAATTGCAGCCGGCCCGCTCCCTCATTACATTTGTGTGCGGTTACCTCTTAGCAACGGCTTCAAAACAGCCTCGGACGGGCCAATTTCAGACCAAAGAGTCCGGCGTGCGGCGAGTCTGTGATCAAAGGTGAGCTTAATACGAGTCCTGTGTCCAAAATAAGGGAAATCATTTGTATTTTGTCGACTAAAATCCGCCAATTATGAAGAAAGGCCGAGAGTGAAAATAGCTCCAGCAATTATTGAAAAAACACACGGACCTGAAGACACAGCGGCTCCGGTTTGGGTCATTTGGACGGAGACTAAAGAGAGACTAAAGAATATGAGAGCAAAATAAAACTGAAAAATGTATAAGTTTATATCTGCTTTTCATTTTGCTTGTTTCCATGGAAATGTTTCCACGTTTAGTTCAATGTTATAAAGAAAAGTTAGCTCAGTCATCTGCGTTTCTTGGTGTGTTTTCCGTGAGTATTGTGTGTGCGTGAAGCTCAAAATAACTGTTCAAAACCCAATCAAACGAGCGTCTTCCTCTGCACACCCCCCGTCTCTCCTCGTCTCTACTGCACATGTCTCCTGCACAAAGAGACTCTGTCGGGTCTTGGATCTCGTCGGAGTCTCGTAGGATTTCAGCAGATTTCAGACTCTCCCGGGGGCAGGTTATGGATCAGGTCTGAGTGGTCATGACAATTTGTACATGACCGTGTGGTAAACATATATTTGTATGATATATATATTAGTGTTGGGCCGTTATCTGCGTTAATGTGCCGCGATAATGTGGGACTCTTATTGGGCGATATAAAAAATATCGCCGTTAATCTATTCTCAAAGTTGGGCGGGAGCTGGGTCTATATTAAGTGAACTATGACGTGACCATCTTTAGCGTGGATGTATACGTCACCGAATTGCACTTATGCAACGCGGAATTAGTTTAGTGTAGGAGATCTACCAGTGTCAAGTAGCACCTAAACACAAAGCATCGCTTAACGAACGCTGATGTGGGTCAAACACTGAAACGCCGGGAAGAGTCGCCTCAAACTACTTTGTTTGAGTGAAACCAGGAGCAGCTCTATCAGACAAGAGAACTAATGTTGCTCGTCTATGGACCTGCTGCACTGATCCTCGTCATCTTGGTCTTAAAATGTTCTTATTTATTTATTTTTTTCACTATTTTGTTAGTCAAAAAGCGTTAATCTAGATGAATCTAAAAATGGCAATGAGATTAATCTAGATTAAAAAATTAATCTATGCCCACCATTAATATAAATATTTGTATATTGTATATTTGATGCACCAGAACTGTCTGTGATCACTGTTGATCCAGTCTGGAGGCTTCTATAGTTAAAACATGTGAAAGTGACTTAGAAATATGAGGCACTGACTAAAGCAAATGTACAAGTTGCTTATACAGATCTATCTACATCAACACAATTTTACATTTCCACAACACAAACACTTCAGCAAGAGTCTGTTCTCTCAAACTCTGACCTATATGAAACTGTTCTAATGTGGAGACAATGTTTGGAAGTGAAAGTGAAGCTTGGAAACAGACGTGTCATTTTGAATAAATCACATTTTTGCTAAATTTGCCTGGAATTTAAAATTTTGGCCCAATAATGTATCTTGAAAATTAAAGCCAATTAGCATTTTGGTAAAGTCTGACTACTTTTATCACGGGAGCATTTAGCTTGTAGACCAGTGAAATTAGCTGCTATGCCTGCTGCCCTCAATGAGCTTCATTTTGCTGGAGTCAAACAGCACAGTTCAGATCTGTATAGACTCATCAATCGACATTCTCCAGGAGGGTGAAGCTAACAGAGGCACTGCTCTGTCTGAAACACTGTTACATTTCAACCTGAGCTTTACTTTAACACAATCAGACCACAAAAAAAATCTGTCTGAGCTGGAACTACAACAGCAGGTCATATTTTTACTGTTAATAAAGTCCCTCTCAAATAAATTTACAGCCAAAAATCACCTTTTTGTTGAAAATCAAACTGGTAAACAGAACCATGAACACTCGGACTGATCACAGTCTCCTGTAAACGTGCTCTTCAAATCCATTTTCAGTTTTTTCCAGACTATATTAAAGCTTATCTTGCTAGTAACGGCTGAATATTCCTCCATAGACACACATGCATTACACCCCCAGCGTGGTAATAATGGGTCAGATATGTAGAGCTGGATCATTTTGAGTCACGTGTCCTCTTCCTGTGGCCTCGTCCTCTGGCCTCGTCCTCACTTTGGAGTCGAATGCTAATACCAGATTGAAATGCTAACCCCCGTCCCGTCAGGCGTGGGCGGGACACTAATTGGCGCCTGTCTGGCCGCCTGTCGCCTCGCCTGTCAGCTCCCGGACTCAGGTGTGTGATTACAGCGTCAATGTGGCCTGATTGGGTGTCATCAACAGTCATCTTAGGCTCTTACACACATTAAAACCACGTTACTTTGCCGTTTAAGTAAGTCGTTATTTTCCAAACGGTCGATTTCTGGTGAAGACCGGCCCGGCCTGCGGTGACTTTAGAACAGTATTATGTGAAGGATGAGGACGCACACACAAGAATGAAATGTTTCTGCTTTCATCTTGTGGTTTAGGACTTAATAGTGTCTTTAATATTGACTTTTTGCTATTAAAATGAAGCATCGTTTTCATTTATGGTGCTGACAAAAAACACTGAATCCTGATTTAGTGTTAAATTTCTTCTAAATGGGCTGAAGTACGTCTGTCATCCTTGTTTATTTTGGTGGGTTTGGGAGCTTCTCCTTTGGCTTTTGCACAATGCTCCTCGTTCTGCACAATCGTCTTTTTGCACAATCGTCTTTTTGTACAATGCTCCTCTTTTTTTGCACAAAACTCCTCCTATTTGTACAAAACTCCTTTTTGTACAATGTTCCTCCTGCACAAATGTTCTCTTTTTACACATTGCTTCTCTTTTTGCACAAAACTCCTCCTTTTGCACAATGTTCCACTTTTTGCACATTGCTCGTCGTTTTGCACAATCTTGTTTTTGCACAAATGTTCTCTTTTTACACATTGCTTCTCTTTTTGCACAAAACTCCTCCTTTTGCACATTGCTTCTCTTTTTGCACAGCTGCTCCTTTGTTGCACGATCCTCCTCTTGTATAATCTTCCTCTTTTTACACAACACTCATCTTTTTGTACATTTGTCTTTTTACACAATGCGTCTTGTTTTGCACAATGTTCCACTTTTTGCACAATCTTCTTTTTGCACATTACTCTTCGTTTTGCACAATCTTCTTTTTGCACAATGCTCCTCTTTTTGCACATTGCTCCTTTTTGCACAAAACTCCTCCTTTCTGCACAATGCTCCTCGTTTTTGCGCATAGCTTCTCTTTTTTACACAATCCTCCACGTTTTGCACAATTCTCTTTTTGCACAAAGTTCCTCGTTTTGGACAATGCTCCTCGTTTTGGACAATGCTCCTCGTTTTGGACAATGCTCCTCTTTGCACAATCCTCCTCTTTTGTCACAATCCTCCCACCTAGTTAATCTTAAATTTGTGAACTGACAAATATCTTTTGTTTTAGTACCAGGAGAAACCCCATCCACACAATGGGGAAATCCAGATCCTGGTCACTGAATTAGTGAATCATGCATGGACAACATCTCAAACCTCTTCAGGCACGTTTTTGAAGAATTTTAGAACATGGTAGAAGGTTCCACAAAGAAAGGCCTTCCAACATGTGCCTGATTGACTGACATCTGTGCGCCCTAGACTTTTAAACAGAGAGGACATTTGTGCTTAGATCGCGCCGTTTCCCTTTTCTCCATATTCGTTGCCGGCGTTGCCAGCTACGTCCCACCTGTAGACGTAATAACCTGGATCTGTTTGCACAAAACTCCTCCTATCCTAAAGAGGCCGGTACAGGCACAACTTTTGACCCAAAAGTCAGATTTTTAACAAATAAGCACTAAAACGCACCAAAATAAGGCCAGGGACATATGTAGACTTCTATTTTAGACTCATTTGCACAGATAATCAATCGAAAAAAAGTTATTTTGGTGTTTAGCGGCTCAATAAACTCCTCATACGGGGCTGTAGATACATCTGTACAAACTTGAGAGAAAGTAGAGAAAGGAGAGAAGGGAAATAGGAGAGAGGAGAGGGAGTAGAGATAGAGAAAAGAGAGAAATAGAGTAGAGGGAGAGCAGTAGAGAGAGAAAAGGAGGAGAAAGAAAAGGTGAGTAGAGAAAAAAAATCAAGAGAAGAGAGTTTTTTTAGACACTGCGTAAAAATACA
>KN497611.1:0-10289 GCA_000787155.1 Scartelaos histophorus | reverse complement strand
TTCCCTCCCTCTCTCTCTTCTTTTCCTCACCTTTCCAGACTCGTACAGACTCCTGCTCGTATTTGGTCTTGATCCTGGGGTCATAACTCAGGGAGCAGGAGCTGGAGTTCGCTCGTCCATTTGAACAGGGCCCTATGGTTGAACAGGTGGCCCAGGAATGCACAGATCTATCCATCTTTCTCCACTCGTACCTTTGCTCGGGCCCAGGTCCAGACGGCTACAGGATTATTGTCTGTTTTCATTTACGTTTGATGATATGCAATGTCCAAACCCATATATCTGAAGTGTAATTTTTCCCCCTTTGAGTCTTTGAAATAAATCTAACGACATGATTGGCCTTACAGGAGCTGTCCCTTGTCAACACACGGTTTATACGAGTTGTAAGAAATGGGAGTTAGATTGCTCGATAAGTCCAGAATGATATCTGTATTTTCTATTTTTTATTCTCCGAGCCAAATCCAGACAGGGCAATGAAATCATCTGTTTTTTTTCAGTGACGCAACTGAAATAAAAATCATTGGTCACCTACACCCTTACAACTAATTAATTTTTAGCTCAGATTAATAGAGATTAGTGCCTTGCTCGTTAATTCCCCAGAAATACGCAATGTTTTCCAGACCCCTTCTTTTTTTCTCATATAAGCAGTCATATTGTTAGCAGTCATTTGATAGACTTAGACAAACTTTATTGGTCCAAAAAGGGAAATTATTTGGACACAGTAGCTCAAACATCACAATAAATACAATAATAATGCGCAAATATATAAGCTGTAATAATACGTTCAAAATAAGTCGCAAAAATAGCAAGAGACTGATGACAAATAAGGAATAATTATACAAATGTTGGTATAAATTTACAGATACAGATCATGTACGGCCCTGATTGGTTAAACCTAATGTCAGTTATGATTATAAACTGAAAAATATACATACGCATTTTACACCACTTTCTCCTCTCTTTTGGATGCCATTTTGAGGATTTTTCCAAAAGACAGAATGTTTTGAAATGTTTTTCAAAATGGCAACAGTCTTTATATTGAGCAGTTCACACAAACACTGATACTGTGCACATAAACACCCAGAGAACTAGAGAAAATACGTCTTGCCCAGGAACACAATGGTAGTATGAATTGTTAGTAGTGGGTATCAATCAAAAGGAACAGATGCACATCAAAGTTCTTTTTTGAGGTGCAAATGCAAGGAGGTGCAAACAAAAGTGATGACATTAAGATGGCCAATGTTCAAAAACTTTTTTATAACATATTTTTTATTGATATTTCAGCAAAAAAGCCTTCATCAGATCATTTTTCCTTCTTTGGACCACAGTGACTATAGTATTAAACCACCAAACAAACTATTTTTATGATTTGTATGGAATTCTTTGATGCAAAATTGTCTCTTTTGAGCTTTAAGCCATGTTAAAATGCTGTTACCTCACCAAAAACAGACCGGGATTTGTGTTTTGTTTCATTTGCACATGTTTGACTAATCCTGTTATTAGTCTGTCTGCATCTCCGAAGTTCAAAATGTTCTGTTTGACCTTGGGATAGGTATGTGGAATTTAAAACACAGTGGAGCACTTCCTGTATTATGTCATGACATCAGAAGTAGTGTTTTCAGTTTGAGAGAAGATCATAGTCTAAATATGCAGGGTTTGTTGGTTAAACATGTGCAAATGAAACACAACTCCGGATATGTTTGTGGTGAGGAAATAACTTTATAACATAGATGAGACAATATTGTAATATGGACCCTTTAAATCAAAATTCACTTAAATCCACATTTGGACTAAATCTGCACAAATCAGTGTCATATGCTTCAAAATTGACAAAAAAAAAAATCTATTTTTTGTTTAATTTCAAGAGCATTCAACCAATCAGAAAAATTAAGCTCTGTAAAACCTCAATCCAAGAACAACGCTGTGATTACTGCAGTACTGATTACATAAGTCTGAGTGTACAGGTGAAGGTCTAGCGGGCCAGGAGACAGAGCCAGTTCACTTCATTTCAGCCAGACACAGAAGGGCCAAAGTTGGGCTCAATCATCACTGCTGAGTCTAACTTGTCCAGACATTTCAGAAATCTTGCTCGCTTTTTTCTGGAATTTGTGGTTCAGAAGCATTTGCCAAAAGTCCTTTAATCGCTGAAGGCTAAATGTGATGGAAATACGTGTCATAGGGTTACACAAACTACAACAGTTTTAAAATTAAAGGGGCGTTATGTGAGATTTTAAATTTTATAAACATGACCAAACTGTGTCCCCGGATATCAGTAAATTCAATATAGCTTTTACTGATAACAACTGTAAGGCTGATTTATTCTTAATTACAAAAATGACATGATGACCTATGTGTTTGTGTTATAATTTGGTGTTTTGATTCTCAAGATGATTATCAAATCAGACGTCAGAATGAGCCTCACATGAGTCTCACATTTGGGTTGCCAGTTTCAATGTTGAGATCACGTTGTTTTAAATTTAACTTGCCTCTCTCTGACTGAAGGGTCAGTACTTAAACCCCAGCACCTGCATCAGTCAGGCATCAGTGCTAGTGCAGCCTCTGCAGCTCAGAGAGTCCATTCTGGAGGTTATGAATTTTCACATAAGGCAAGGCCGGACCATCTACCGACAATAAGAAAAACTTTCCAGGCAAAGCAGTAACATCTCCAAGGAAACAAGCTGGACATGGACCTTCCAGTTTCCCCCATCAACCCAAAACAATTAAGCCTGTAGCAACATGACCACAGAGCTGGGGCCACGGGGACTGCACTGTGGTGCTCACTGCTCCTGAGGTGCTCCCGCTGTATTTAAGGATGAGTCAAATGAAGAGGACAAATTTCCCTTTGTGGACAATAAAGTGCACCTTAACCTTAAACTCTTGCATCTGTTAACATCTCTTGGTTGAATTCTTGTCTTTCCTTGTTCTCATGTCCTCACCCCAACTCCGCAGAGGGACCTCCAGTCTCCAGGGGGCAGTAACACGGTTTCACACTTTCCATTAGTTTAACCAAAAGCACAAGCTGGTGACACTGGGAGCAGTTCTGGTTCAGGCTGTTTGTGTTTAGTGCATTAGAGACATTGTATTGGGGTTTAACTCAAACCAGGTGAGCTTGATGTGAACAGGCCCATGGAGACCGGGTCATGTGGTCTCTCAGCACTTTGACCATGTATTTGCAGCTCCGTGTCTTTACTCGCTGTAACCACAGCAGTCAAACGCTCCACAGCAAACGCTTTGAACGAGAGTGAGTTCTGAAGGATTGGGTTTCCGTGTGGTTTTAAAGCCATGAATCTTCTGCTCATGTTTGGAACCAAAGTGAGTCCACAGTAGAACTGAACTGCACCCCTGAGAAATTATGTTTGCAATGGTGTTGCAAAAAACAATTTACAAAGAAGTGTGTTCCCCATATTTTACTAATATATTGCTTTACAAATGGGAACTTTGGGAAGTACCATAACTTTGGTCATTGACTGTATGTGTGACGTGACTGTGGAATAGTTTAGACAAAAACATTAATCATCCATCATCCTGTCAGGAAGTTTGAATTCATGTTTCACAGGTTGTTTAACAAACATGGAAACAGGGCAACAAAATGAACAATATAAATAAGTTAAAGATGGGGACTGAATTATTTAGTAAAAGCAGTTTGTGCCAGAATCAGACCGCTGCACACTGCACTGTCTGCATCTCATTATACAACATTTTATTGATTGCAAATTGGGAGGAATGAGTCTGAGCTGTCAATAAAATAGACTTGCACAAAGTATTCTGGTATGACAGCACGTTGTTTGTGCACGGGCAATATATTATATTACACAAAACTGACTCTTCTGAGCTTTAGACAGTTTTATAATGCGTTACATCATCAAAAACAGACCTGGAGTTGTGTTTTGTTTCTTTCACGCATGTTTGAGAAACCCTTAATTAGTAGTCTGTCTACATCTTTAAAGCTCAAAACACTCTGTTCCACCTTGTGATGTCATGTAGAAGTAGTTTTTAAGTTAACAGCTATATTTTACGTTTAATTAGCAGAGATCGGCAATCAGCGCAGCACTTCCTGACAAAACACTACTCCGGGGATGTTTTTGATGAGGAAACAACATTATAACACAGATCAGAGCGTAGCGTAATGTGGCCCTTTAATATTCATGGAAAACATGTACAGCGCTTTGGACAAGACACATCATGAAGTGTGACTGACGTGTCTCCTCTCACCCTCGCCATATTCTCAGACAAGCGTTTAATGAAGTTATACAGGCTGATGTCAACTTAAAGTATCAGAACGTGGCTTAGACCTGCACAGTGCCAGACTATGACAAATAGCAGAGATTTATGTAATAGTTTAGATTTTCTTCTGTAAACATATGTTCTTGCATGATTGACTCTGGCTTGTACATGAAAGCTCCTCACCGAATACAAATGTGCATGAGCGCATACTATATTACACAGAACCAGTGGTGGAAGAAGTGCTCGCCGTTGTTACGTTAAAGCTGTAATGTGAAACTTTCCCGTTGGAAGGTCTGCCAAATCCTCATTTCCATGGAGATGTCTGGAATTTTCCACGGCAAGGCTTTAAATATCTATTTCTGTTTTATATCTATTTAGAAAGAAGCAAGCCAGTGAACTACAAGGCCAAGTTACAGGTCAGATCCATGGAAAGGCAACTACGCTGACAAAGGGAATGAGTCGCAAGCCAGTGAACTACAAGGCCAAGTTACAGGCCAGATCCATGGAAAGGCGACTACACTGACAATGGGAATGCGAGTTTTTAAGGTATTTCTGAGCGATAAAAATATCTTTAAAGTATGAATCAACTACAAATACATATATTATTATTATATCAGCAGTGGAGAAGGTGCTCAGTTTTAAATTAAAGGTTCATTGTGTAACTTTCCCGATGGCGTGCCTGCCAACTGCTCGTTTCCATCTTTGTTTTGTCTGGAATTTTCCACAGCAAGGCATTAAACAGATCTATTTCCAAAGAAGTGATGCTACCAAGGCCAAGTTACAAGTCAGATCCATGGAAAGGCGACTACAATGACAACGAGAATGCATCTTTTTAAGGTGTTTTTGAGCAATAAAAATACCAGTAATTCACTTAACATAAAATAAATACTTTTTGTGAGATACTGCAGAAAATTACGAACCAAGCAGAAACATTTTCATGGAGACAATTAAATGCCGGACCCTGAAAAGCTGCAAAGTTAAGTTAAAGTACAGATATTGGAGTAAATACCTATGTAAAAACCTAGTAAAAGTATCACATTAAAAATCTATTTGCGTAAAAATACTAACAAATTTAAACATGTACTTCAAGAGTAAAGAGTAAAAGTATTTTGCACAGATTTTGAGGTCTAATAAATCCTTATCTGTATTATATAGTCTGAAATATAGTGATTTTAATAAATAATTGTGATGCTGTGATAAAGAATTGTGATGTTTTAATTGTATATTTTTGTTTGCTCAAACTATAAATGTCTTAAAAATAAAACCTCAAACTTTTCAGCTGATCTCAAACTATAATAAAAAATACTTTTACTTTTACTGCTCTCGTGAAGTAAAAGTAAAGTTTATCTACATTAAAATGTACTTAAGTGAAATAAAGATACCTACATTTTTTACTTAAAGATGGATTGTGTAACTTTTCTGGTCAAATACTTGGAGATGTTATTGCTTTGTCTGGAATGTTTCACCGTAGACCAACCTGGACGAAGTTACAGGTCAGATCTGTGGAGAGGCGAGCCTGCTCACAGTCAGAATGTTTTTTCTGTTTTTCTGGGTGTTTCTGAGCTATAAAACCACCTGTAATTGAATAAATAAGGCAAGGCTGTTTGATGTCACACTGTGGAACATTCCAGGCAGTACTTTACCACATTTATTTTGTTATGTTCCATCACAGCACCTAACACAAAGAGTCTAGCTACACGTTGTTGCTGCTGCGAGTATCTGGACCAAGCCTCTTTTTGCCCATTAACTATCTGCCCTGTGTAATCCCCACACATGGTTCACATTATCCACTCTTTACAGCCTGGACCACAGCTCCTTTGGCACAAGAAATACAACTGTGTCAAAGTGTTTATTCACCAGTGCCATGTTCCAGAGGCCATTTTTCCCACCAAATGACCCGGGGAGAAGGAGGAAAAGCATCATGGGTCAAGTGTAAATCTCTTACGCTCTGGGTGTGAACAATCGGAGGAGTCGGGCTGTTGTCAAGCTAGAAATATCAAGCTGTGAAGTGGTTGGGTGGAGCAGGTGAATACAAAACAAAGCAACAAAGGAATGTAATTAGTCAGAATATCATGCATTTGTGGCTGTACATGTGAATTTATTATTTCCATTTATATTGTTACTCTTTGTTATTAGATTATATTGTGATGTGTGAGCTACTGTGTCCAAATAATTTCCCTTGTGGATCAATAAAGTTTGTCTAAGTCTGTTTTATCCACCTTTTTTTCATGTAATATAGTCAAATGTATTGTAAAAGTCCAAATGAGACCATTGCTGCATAATTATAAACCGTTTAATTGTCCGTGAACCAGGAAGTAAGACTAGTGCCAAAATTTAAGCCACAATTTAAGATATAATCACTTAAATCTGTCAGAAAATGGCTTAAAAGTAGTGACATTTTCTGTCCACGCACCAAGATAATTTTACTTGACATGTTATCTTAATATAAACTGCCTCTAGACTAGAATTAAGCAGTCTCAGAAGTATTACGTAGATAATAAATTAGAAAATAGGATGAATAATGTGATGTAAGTTTTAAATTCTTGGCCAGATCAGAGAAATTTGTGTGTGCCTGATACTTGTCATTAAAATTATTGTGACGGCCCAAAACTCCAAACCATTTTCTATTACCGCGTTCTATTTTTGATGATTGTAATAATAGAAATAAAGCTCTTTCTTGGTACATGTTAAGGTGCATTATGGTGCATTATGCTAGATGCCCTCCCTGATGCAAGGTTCTTCGTTCAAGGTTCTCGACTGGGGCCGACATTGGACCCAAACCATCATTCGTGGTTCACCGTTTGGCCGGGTTCATCCCCATTCCCCTCGTCTCCGCGATCCCTGGGGTTAAGAAGTTTTTGAAGTTGCATAACATTTTTTTATGTGCCGTTCTTTGGTTTCCTTGTGTCATTTCAGCTGACCTGTGGTTGTGAAGTTGTTGGGCTTCTAAAATATTTCCTCTGGGACTAAAGCAGCTCTCCTGTCCTGTAAAACTTCTATTTTAAACCTCTTAATGAGAAAATTCAGACAACTAATTCAGATGAATGAGTATATTTAAATCCCCCAAATAAATAAATAAAGAAAGAAAAATAAAAGTAACGCTGAGTTAAACTGGCTGCCCAGTGCCCAGGCTCTGGTGTCTTCCTCTGCAGTACTTTGTGTATTATTAGTTTCTGTCGACGAGGTTAAAGAGCAAGTGACTCCTATTGTCTGATCATTTCTTGGCATTATCTTCGAGCTCTCTTACCCTCATCGTTAGTTTGAGGCTGGTTTGCCCATTGCTCTTAGAGAAATGTCTGCGTAATCCCTCAGTCGTCCAGGTATGATTCATAGCAAAGGAAAAATTCAGTTCTGTCAAGCGGACAAAAGTTTTATTTCATTTTATTGGAAAAATAGCCATTACTTTCTGTTCTATAATTGTATAAAAATAACTAGCCATAGTCGTAGTGTAGGCTAGTTACCTTTGTAGTTCTTTAGAGTTTAATGATTGTTCAGTTCAATCCAATCCACTTTATTTGTATAGCACATTTTTTATAGACAAAGTTCTGCACATAAAAAAAAATTTTTTTTTACAATTAATAAAACAAAATAATAATAGACAAGAGATGACCACATAATTTATGCAGTATTAAATGCCAAAGAATAAAAGTGGGTCTTAAGACAAAACTTAAACATTCCACTCTGGGGCTGGTCAGACGTGGACGGACAGATTATCAAGTTTGTATTTATTTTTCCTTTATTTTATTTAGACTTGACAGTTCAGTGCATCATGTGAAATCATGGGGTGAAGAGCAGGGAGGGCATTCAGGAAAATACAGAACTGCTAATCAGTCATTGAGGCCACCACAGAAAACCGGGATATGTACTGCAACTTCACTCAACCTAACAGCACCTGGATTAGAAGTTTGTAGGAATTTTATTGAATTTATTTATCAGATTTCTTGGGTTTATTTATCAGATTTCTTGGGTTTATTTATCAGATTTATGGGGTTCATTTATCAGATTTATCAAATTTATTGGGCTTATTTATCAGATTTATTGGGTTTATTTATCAGATATGGTGATGGTACTGACATGTAAATTTAAGTACAGTTTGCTTCTCTGATTGGTTACTCAACTTCATAGGTTGAATACAAGAAACAGCTAGAAATCCTAGAGAGAAAAATAATGTTTGATTTGAGGTTTGGAAATCCTATATCCTGTTGTCTTTTTGCGTTATGAATTTATAAATTAGTACAGTTTTGAAAGCTTGTTGGAGTGCCACTTTTAATATGCCAAAAATGACTATATTTGGTGTGCTTGTAAAACTGAAAATGCCAGAAATTTGTAAGAAAAAAAGACTTGGAGAGGGATGAGGAAGAAAGATGCCAAAACTACATACTGTCTGACTTGAGCTGTCTGAATTGCATTGCTCTTAGTAGCACAAGATTTCATGTTTGTTCAGAGCATAACAGTGTCAATGTGTCAGCTATGATAACAAAATATCATCAGACTTACATAGCCGTAATGCACTTGGGATTAGAGTTAAACCCCCACCCCTCCAGAACTGTTCTGAAGTTATCCAAGTGAAAAATTCAAATTGGCTCATTTCAGAACAACAAAAATCAGGAAATATTCTTGCTTTGCTCTAAACGTTTGAAATTCATGCAAGGCTTATGTAAATTTGTCAAATATGAGATTGATTATGAAAAAAAATGGTTAAACCCCAAAACTAGCAAGGAGGTCCGACATAGTTTCAGCATGATCATGCATAAAGAACCTCAAAACAACTGTGAAAAAAATTAAATTAATTTTGTAAAAAAAAGAAGAAGAAGAAGAAGAAGAGGAATGCTCCCAATTAGAGGCGTCTCTTGTTTAGCCACAAACATGTGAAACTACAGGATGCGTTTTGAAATGTTTAAGATTTTTTTTTCTTTGCAATAAAAAAAAAACAAAACACTTGTGATGGAATAAATGCAAGACAGAAAAGTGTAACACTATATTATGAAACATCAAGGAAAAACTATAACATACATCGTGCACCTTTAAATTCACTGAAAAAATGAAAGGCGACCTCAACAATACCCCGTCCTCTTCACGGGCCCCAGGTTTATCAGTAACACCACACTGCTATTCTCTGTCAACGGTAAAACATCCTCGTGCTCAACCTTTGGGACAGACACAAACTAAAGGCAGTAACTATGACGATGGACAAGCCCGGGACGTGAGCGCAGGCCTTACCAACCACAAACAAAGCGAAAACCTCTGCTCATAGCAACAGCAGCAGTGTCACGCCGAGATTTGGGTGTGGAGACACATTTAGAGAAAACATTACAAAATGGGACCTGCTTCAGCTCTGTACTATGGGACTCCCGGGGGACTCCTGCGGGGCTGAAACACGAGGACCTGAATGAAAACAGGTAGGTCATGGCTGGGATTGCACAATGTTCTGTGAAGTCATCATTTTGTGCAACTATAGAAACACATTATCTGTATAGTGCTGAGGTCATGTTACAGTAACGCAGGATGTGCTCATGTTTGGCCTAATTTGATGGTCCTGGTTTGACTCTGGGTTAGTCCTAATGTTTTTTGTGGTATAGTCCTGGTTTAAATAATACTAGATATTATAGTTTGGGGTGACTGAACCCAAATGTGATCAGGTTCCTTTCAAAGATTTTTTTTTCAAACAAAAGAAAGAAATGTAAGCTTTTAACCATGTGATTTTGCATCCCCTATTACATACCTGAAGTGTTTCATTCACATTTCTTTCATTAAACCAATATTACACTGTCTTCTGATCTATGTTATAATGATTTCGTCATCACAAACAGACCTGCAGTTGTGTTTTGTTTCAGTCACACATGTTTAACACACAAATCCTGCATATTTAAGTTATTCTCTCAAACAGAAAACAGAAATCTCTCCACTGTTTTAACTCCACACCTTCACTAAAATCATTTGGATCATTTCAGCCCTGGAAATGTGTGAAGGAAACAAAACACGACTCCAGGTCTGTTCTTGATGAGGTAATATTATAACCTTTATTCCAAAAACTCAAAAATACACACACGCGCGTGTAGTCCGCCCCA
>JACN01062661.1:0-13163 GCA_000787155.1 Scartelaos histophorus | reverse complement strand
CTCCAGACACCAGCGCCTGACGCGTTTGGGAAAATATAATTGTGATGTTCTAACGAGGACTGATGCTGCGATGGGAGTTTTACAGTATTTTTTTAAATGTTCTACCTGATTTTTACTCTTTTAAAACAAGCAGGAACAGAAGGAGTTGGTTTGCAGCCGTCCTGGTACTTATTCCTCGCTCCTCTGCATTATTTTTTCCTCTTTTTTGAACATTTGCTGCCATGTTTGTTTTGACATGAAAGAACCATGAGGCCTTATATGACAGATAATACTCCCTAGAACTGTGCAACTCACCCTTATGTAACAGATAATACTCCCTACAACTGTACAACTCACCCTTATGTACCAGATAATACTCCCTACAACTGTACAACTCACCCTTATGTACCAGATAATACTCCCTACAACTGTACAACTCACCCTTATGTACCAGATAATACTCCCTACAACTGTACAACTCACCCTTATGTACCAGATAATACTCCCTACAACTGTACAACTCACCCTTATGTACCAGATAATACTCCCTACAACTGTACAACTCACCCTTATGTACCAGATAATACTCCCTACAACTGTACAACTCACCCTTATGTACCAGATAATACTCCCTACAACTGTACAACTCACCCTTATGTACCAGATAATACTCCCTACAACTGTACAACTCACCCTTATGTACCAGATAATACTCCCTACAACTGTACAACTCACCCTTATGTACCAGATAATACTCCCTACAACTGTACAACTCACCCTTATGTACCAGATAATACTCCCTACAACTGTACAACTCACCCTTATGTACCAGATAATACTCCCTACAACTGTACAACTCACCCTTATGTACCAGATAATACTCCCTACAACTGTACAACTCACCCTTATGTACCAGATAATACTCCCTACAACTGTACAACTCATCCTTATGTAACAGATAATACTCCCTACAACTATGTCCTGTCAATCATCAGTATGATTCTTGTCTTCACTTGTATAAGCTGAAATTTTGTGCTATTTTTAGGGGTGTAATGATGTTGAAGTCTCACAATATCGTCACAGTGTGATATTTATTGCGATATCGTGGGAAAACTCACAATCTGATGATATTATACATATTGTCATTAACATTCTTGCATTTGGTGCAATATTTATTGTCTTATTCAGATCAGTGACATTTTGAGCAGCTTGAAAAGACTCTGAAGTTGAAGTGTAAAATTCAAGTAATAAATAAACATTATTAACACAAATATAAACACAATATTTATTCTGATATTTTGTGGAGACTTACAAAATTGTGAACTTGCTACTTTTTACTTTTAAAATGCCCTGATAAGCCTTTGGTGCTGTTATAACACAAAAATAAGATTTAAAAGTGCATAAAAACAGTTATTTCTTCACGTCGTCTGCACTGAAACAGCAAAGCATCATGGTCTATGTAGTTCCCTCAGTTTTTTTTAGTTATTACTGCACCACAACATTGAATTTAAGCAAAGAGACTTGTGATTCGATATATCATGATGCCCCATGATATTATTGTGAGACTTCTGACGATACAACATCATGATATTTCAGTTATTGTTACTTGTACATTTACATTTATATAATTATGTCTTATCAGGCGCCCGTCTCTTGCTCTTTTTTACTTATTTATTTATTATTACCATTTATATGTTTTCCTCTTGGTTATTATAATATATTGTGATGTGTCTAAGTGTGTGTAAGTTGTCGTACTTTACACTCTCCGTTCACACACACGTCCAAAGAGTCGGCGCGACACGGCGTCCCGTCCACCACGGCCGGAGCGCGCTCAGTGTAGAAGTTGTATCCCTCCGCCAGACAGTTGAGGGAGCAGGACTTCATCCCCCCTGAAAAACAGCCAGACCGCGGTGAAAATGTGTATCTGAAACAGGGCTGATTGTGGACACGCACTCGGGACTTTTATACAAATATGTGGATGTAAATAGCCTCATCACGCTGTAAACTAAGTGCACTGGTTTGTGACTCCGAATCCAAATAAACACGAGGAGAGCAGGAAGGTTCATAGACTTGCCTTGGAGATACGCAGCAGTAAATAATCAGTCGTTCAAGGTATTTTCGATGTCTTTTAGGGTCAAATCTTTAATCGTATTACTTTAAGTTCTTACAGACTAAAGCAGGTCTGGAGGCTGCAGAGATGGTTCACTGTGTCCTGCTGGCAGAGTGTGCGTCTGTGTGCGTCTGTGTGCGTCTGTGTGTTTGTACCTATCTGCAGAACAAACTGGGCCTGCGTGTTTTCTGTCACTCACCTGTCAAATAAATATGAACAAAAACAGAACGTTGCACTGAACATCCACAAATAAGGACAATCGGATTAGGAAGATTGGAATATTTTATGGGAATATTGCAAAATTTGTGCTCCAGATATAGATCCTCCTTAGAAATGTTACTGCTTTGCCTGGAATGCATCACAGTTTGGCATTGTAGCATCTCACGTTTAAAAACACTGAAAAACCTGCATTTTTCTTACGCGTGAGGTCATCTCCACGTAAATCGGACTCGGAACTAGGCCAAGAACGTTTTAATGTCACTGCGAAACATTTCCAAGTTGGCATAGTCATGAAATCGCAAAGGCTGCAATGGTTTTGATCATAGAATAGAGCTAAATATCCTTTTTTTCCCTCTTTATATAGAAAATTCTGATTCTGATACTGTGGCTTTAAGTATATGCAGATACGCAACATAAACCAGAAAAAGCGTAGAGCCTGAAAACTGAATTTTTGATCCTTAAAACTAAAATAAAATAAGACAGAACGGATATAAATGTGTCAGATAACAGTTTTTTACCTCTCAAGTCACTACAAAACAGTTAATATTAATATTTTTTCACAGTTTGTATCAATAAAAATGAAAACGACCAGTAAAGAGTTCAGATGTTACAAAATCTTGAGAGACAAAATTGTTCATGTGAGATTTTTCCCCTTTGAATTTACCTTTGGCTTGAGAAGTTGTAGTTACAAAAAGCAGCACTACAATGACTGTTAAAGTGATAAAACAGTCAAAGCCAAAACTGTGTAATGGATTGCACAACTTTTTTTATTACAAATTCTGTCCAAATCTCGTTTTGTCTCGTTCTCATGGACCAAATCTCGTCTTGTGAAAATCGTGTCTTGTCCTGCCCATAATAATAGTCTTTTTACATCAATGAATCACCTGAAACGATAAATGGAAGAACTTTTTTTCAGTATTACCAGATCAGATCGGTGCATTCCACATCTGCAGTTTAAACCTCTACAAGTTCACATTAACACTCCTGGAGTTGTTTCAAATACACACTCTGAACAGAATCCTACTTTTTCAGCCATAAATTACAAATCAAATCACATCTAATCGCTGAAAATGAAGATGATCATAGAAAAAAGCTGTCAAGAGTCACTAATATAATACAAAATAATAAAAGTTGTTACATTTATTGCTTAAAGAAGGTTGTGAATGAGCTTTTTTGAGCCTTTTTGCTCGATCACGGCAGGTTTTTATACTCAAAGCTTTTGTCTTCCTGCTTTTGAGCCCTGTCCTTAAGAAGCACCTGTTCTGGGCTTTGAACTAAGATACATTCCCTTGAAGCTCTCACTTATCACTTCCACCGTGTTTTTATACATCTAATCACGGCTGCAGTCCTTATCAGAAAAAAATCCCAGTTATTTTCCTCCCCCTGAAGCCGTGCAGTCCTCCTCTGACCTGATTGTGTTTGGAGAAAGTGCAGTGAGATAGATGAGCTTTTGAGGAGATTGAGTTGAAAAGTTAATCTGAGGTGAGTCGGGGCCGAAGGGCGTGATTCTCCTAAATTCAGGGCAGAGTCCGTGGCACAGGTCCTATTTTTACAGCTGTGAGGGATTTCCAATGTAAAATCAGCTGATCCGATGAAAGAAGCGCTTGTTGCCTGAAGAACTTCGCCGGAACTGCCGTCTCTGTTGGACATTATGTGTTTGAATACAGCTCACTTTTGTCCACAACTATTTCCCACTCATGTTGTTTGAGAAAATATATCGGTTTATCTCATAAGTGTTGTAATTGTGATTAGATGGTTTTAGGTTATATTTATGTTCATCCAGGGTCAGTATGATTAGAAAGACTGAAAAATGAACGGCAAAACTAACACAGGAACTGCTTTATTTCTATGGGTGTGACGATACGATACTTATCATGATGGTCACGATATATCGATATATCACATTATATCCTGATACCAAAACAATGAATGGATGATATATTATAATTTATCAGTAATTACCGTATTTTTCAGACTATAAGGCGCATCTAAAATCATGACATTTTCTCAAAAATCCACAGTGGCCTTATAATCCAGTGGCCTTATGTATGACCTTTGGTTGTGTTTAACCTCCAACCGATTTGATGTTGTCCACATTAGTCTAATAAGGTATTAGTGGGCGAGTCAGGAGGAGTAATATGTTGGCCACATATAGGGCGACTGTGCAACATACCGGTAGTTCTGCCGTGTGCTGTACAAGGACCCAAAATGCACCTGTTAAGAGACATGCACCATGCAGATTTCAGGTTTTGTATTTTTGTGTTAAAACTGAACAATGTTGAGAGGATCCGGGCATGTTTGATGCCCAAATCACCAACTGTTAAACTTGTATTTTTGTGTTAGCTACAACTGAGAGTTATTGTAAATGACCTGAATAAAGTTCGATTTATCCGACACACGTTTTGTTTCTCTTATTGTGCCTTATACATACAATGACACAAGTGACATATTATTTGATACTGCGCCTTATAATCCGGTGCACTTTATAGCCCCAAAAATACGGTACTTCAAATAATACAATCGACTACACCTTCATGAGAACAAACAAATATTATTTTTAAAAATGAATTCGGAGTCATTTTGAATATATGTGAGAATTGTGCAATGAAGTATCACAATATATCAACAAATAGATTTTTTCTTACACCCCTAATTAATTCTAGAAAATGTTATAGAGATCTGAAGTGTACAGAAAGGTTGTGTATGATCGGTTATGTACACTGTTTGTAAGACGTTATTCAGAAGTGTATTATGAGCATATTGACTGTATATAAATGGACATAACTAAGATGCTAAATAAGAAGTGAAAATGAGGGTTTGTCCAGTTTCATTGATTCTGGCTCCAATTAACTTTACATTGAAAAACGGTCTCTCCTCTCTGTGTAACTTCCTCTGTGAGCCTTGTCATTTAGTCTTCAAATGTTCGTATTAACCCCCTCGACATGATCTTGGTGTTTCTGTTTCGCTATTTTGTCTGTAAATAAATTCCTATTCCTGTCACTCGGCTCAAAATTCACCCCTAAAGCCGCTGGCCTCACTGACGTCGCTCCCCGGAGTATAAATGTTCCACAGCACGGCATTAAACCTCTATATCTCCATGGAAACAGGCAGGTGACGAGCCCACACAAGAGAGAATACAAGTTTACTAGCAATTGTTCAAATAAGGATTCTGTAATTTAAAAAAAAACCTACAAAAAACAACTGCAGTCTATTTTTAAGAAGGGACGACAACTGTACAACTGAGGTGATACTGTTTTCTTTTTCATTACAACAACAGATTCATTAAACAAAACCTGAAACAAAAGAGAACCTGAGCTCTCACCTCCTCTGTAGGGCCTCCAGGTGTAGAACTTCCCTCTGAACGGGACACTGTCAAAGTCTGAGCACTGGATCGATCTGAAGTCCTGAGACCCCGGGGGACAGTCCTGAAACACCACGGGCCAACAGTTTAGTCACTGATAGAAATGATCAGCTTCATTTGTGCATTTAAATGTGGGATATTTCATATTAAAGTACAATGTAATTAACAGGTAATTACATTGATGTCCTGGTACAATGATACTTACATCAATGTTGCACGACCTGAAACGTTTCCTCTCCCCGAGGCAGTACTTCCCTCCAATAGTCGGTCTGAAAACAACAGAACAAGATTAAAAGTGTTTTGACTTAAAGATGCACTAGGTCCCTGTTTGAGGTGAGGGGTCCACCACCCGCTCGTCTTCATGGACATGTTTGATACTGGACTTCTCTTTGTCATTGGAAACAAGAGGTGAGAAGTCACGTTACAGGCCAGATCTCTGGAGAGGCGAGTCCACTCACAGAAATAATGCAGGTTTTTCAATATATTTTTTAGCCTCAGGTCCAGACTCACCTGGGACTGTCTCAGGTCTAGACTCACCTGGGACTCTCTCAGTCTCAGGTCCAGACTCATCTGGGACCGTCACAGTCTCAGGTCCAGACTCACCTGGGACCGTCTCAGTCTCAGGTCCAAACTCACCTGGGACTGTCACATGTCTCAGGTCTAGACTCACCTGGGACCGTCACAGTCTCAGGTCTAGACTCATCTGGGACTGTCTTAGTCTCAGGTCCAGACTCACCTGGGACCGTCTCAGTCTCAGGTCCAAACTCACCTGGGACTGTCACAGTCTCAGGTCTAGACTCACCTGGGACTGTCACAGTGTCGTACAGACGAGGACACGCCCCCTCCACAGGTGCGGCTGCACTCCTCCCATGGAGACCACGCCCCCCAGCCTCCGTCGATGCCCTCGGGTCGGGTCCCATAGGCCACACACACTCGCTTGTAGCACCACTGGACAAAACAGACGTGAACCACAGTTACTCACACAGACTTAAGCAGTAAAGTGATTTTAATGAAATCATCACATTTTGACCTTCGAGTTAGAAACATGTGTTAGTTTAAACCATCAGCCAAACCCACTCAGTCCCTTCCATTTCTCACAAAAACATCTCCTTGATTGGATAAAACTGGTGTCCCTGTTAGTAGCTTCTCCATTAGCTTTTACCCCACTAAATAATTTGCAAAGCTCTTTTTATTACTTTTATGCTGCAGAACAAATGCAGAGGGTGTGTTTTTCAGTCTTTCAGACTTTCAGTCTCCCGAATATGACCTTTAATTTGACCTTGTGACACTTAACCTCACACAGCGGGATGGATTTTTATGATATTTGTGAGTTCACAAACTCATGAGACTCTATCTTGGTGCTCGCTGGTGCGACGGGGCCTGAATCCTGGAGAGAACCGTCCAGACTCATCATGTGTAGAATCAGTTTAAAATGACCCACATGTCTTTGGTGTGATGTTATGTGACACTTAGTTTAAAAGTCATACTGTGAAAAACCATAACATAACACTGGAGATAAGTGATGGACCCTCCACCCAAAAAGTTCCATAGTGTGTCTTTAGTAAATGAGCTTGAAGAACATATTCACCCCTTTCTCGATGGTGTTGGTTTGGCAGATGGTTCCCTCGGCCGCGGGGATGCTGCTCGTGATGCAGCGATTACTCTTACTCATGCACCACAGCTCACTGCACACTTCCTGTTCGACCAGACAGAAGAGACAGTGAACGGAAGCCTCACTTTAGACATAGAAAGACACAATTAGCAGATCGTTCAGCCCGAGCTCTTACGGCACATTCTGAGACCAGACAGACGCTCTGCCTCCTGCTCCTCGCCAACAATGTCTCAAACACATGGTTTTTTACTGTGGACATGTGCTCTGACCACACAGCACTGACAGCAACGAGTCTATAAAGGTGTCTGCTGCTCCAGATGCGGCACTAATGCTTCACAGAGCCAGCTTCACACTCACGCGTCTTTGATTAAAGCGTAAAAGCGCAAATACACAATGCCCCTGATGATAATGCACAAACTAAAAGAAGAATTAAAAGGCTTGAACCTGATTTTGAACCATGAGCCTGAAACATGTTGGAGAGCCTCTGTGTTTTTTTTTGTATGTGTTTCTCTGATTTTGATCAATTATTTGCTTTATTCTCTTAAAAATGCACCATAAGAGTGAATCAAATGTTTGGGACTGTGTGAGCGGGAACAGAACTTTCCCATGCTCCTTTGCACCTTGTCAGTCGCTTCTGTTTTAGCCGTTACTGAGAAGATGCATAGATTACATATGACAGTCTCCATGTATTTCTTATGTAGCTGCTTTTACTAGAATTTATCTTTAATACAATAAATTATGGGCGTTTAACTGGGAAAGAACTGGAACTAAAAAGAACTCAAATCAAGAGCCGTGGCATAAAAATTGCAGGTTAAATTTGATGTGAAAAAGACTTACTGCATATTTACATTGGCGAGACCGGACGCCGTACTGGAAGCGGCACTGCTCATCGGCGTCGTAGGCCTGGCCCGGGGCAGTGGTCGGGTAAGTGAACTCCTGCTTCAGGGGCACATTGTTCAGACAGGAGCCCATGCCAGAACTATGCAAGAAACACAGAAGAAAATACTACGTGTGAAGATAAGAATTAGAAGTACCTCATACCTAAGTAGGGCTGAAGTTAATCCTACAATAATAGACTCAGACTAAGACTTGGACAATGGACAATGTAGCTCAAAAATCACATTATATTGCAATGACACAGAGTAAAAAAATATTTTAAAAAAAATGGTAATAAACTTCTAAATAAGCAGCAATAAAAATAGCAAATAGCAATTTTTATTTTTATTTTTTTAAGTAATTTTTGAAAAGCAATAGTGTGATACATACTTAGCCACTGTCGCAATAACTAATAATTTACACAAACTTTATTGATCCACATGGGAAAAATTTTGGACACAATATCTCAAACATCACAGTATATTAAATAACAGAGAGTAAAAGTATAAATAGTAATAATAAATCCTAAATATAGAGCAAAAAAGAGGAAGAGACAAGTGTCAAAACAAATAAGGCGTAATTATATACATGTATAAGTACTAATATAATATATATATATATACATGTAATAATGAAGTAAAGTCTCCATGGGGTGAGTACGTGTGCAGATTTTATTTTTATGTTTTTTTAATTTCATTTATTTATTTGATAGGGACAAGTTCCCACAATGTGATAATAAACACTCACATGATGCCAGATCAAGATTTCAACTAAGGACCAGAACTAAACCAGAACTACAATAGGAGGAAACTAGGAGCTAAACAGGATAAGAGTGAAAAAACCTTTAAGTACCACAGTAATCGACTCAGTGACCAATGGCTTCCAGCTGCCGAGGGTCCGATGTGGATTTTATTTTTATTTAAAATTTCCCTGCTGCTGTGACCCATAATCAATATTCAAATCCACAGCAAGACAAACAAATTTAGGTAAAGTTAGAATGAACAGAAATAAATGATTTTCAGCGATGCCGATATCTGGAAAAGTCACTACAGATATTTGAACAGTTAAATCGCCCAATGCTAATTTGGACCTTCCACGCGTCGCACTGGTGAATTGGATTTGCAGGTATCAGTGACTCACTCTAAGAAGCTGGTGATGTAATCCCTGCTGCAGGCCGACCAGATGAACGGGTTGGTCTTCATGGTGATGTGGTCGGCCATGAGCTTGGCCGTCTCCTGGCTGCGCGGGCCACAGGCGTTTCCAATGCCGTCGTGGTTCATGCCAAAACTAAACACAGAGAGGACACGGGAATATGGCCGTCAAAATATAAAATCAAAAAACTAATATTGAAATCAGATCCTCTTTTGAGCAGGTATGGGTAAATTTCACATTTTTTTTTTCAGAAAAAATCATTAGTTCCACTGTTCAGATAATTTTTAGAAATGATTTTTAATACAACTGTGTTCTCCTGAAGGTCCAGTTCGCTGTATTAAAAGAAGAATTATAGTATATTATCGTATTTTTGGGGCTATAAAGTGCACTGGATTATAAGGCGCAGTATCAAATAATATGTCAGTTGTGTCATTGTCCACACATAAGACGCATCGGATTATAAGGCACAATAAGAGAAACAAAACGCGTGTCGGATAAATCGAACTTTATTCAGGTCATTTACAATAACTCTCAGTTGTAGCTAACACAAAAATACAAGTTTAACAGTTGGTGATTTGGGCATCAAACATGCCCGGATCCCTCTCAACATTGTTCAGTTTTAACACTAAAATACAAAACCTGAAATCTGCATGGTGCATGTCTCTTAACAGGTGCATTTTGGGTCCTTGTACAGCACACGGCAGAACTACCGGTATGTTGCACAGTCGCCCTATATGTGGCCAACATATTACTCCTCCTGACTCGCCCACTAATACCTTATTAGACTAATGTGGACAACATCAAATCGGTTGGAGGTTAAACACAACCAAAGGTCATACATAAGGCCACTGGATTATAAGGACACTGTGGATTTTTGAGAAAATGTCATGATTTTAGATGCACCTTATAGTCCGAAAAATACGGTAATGATATATCGAATAGTGATATATATTGTATCGTCAGAGTCAAAGCAATGCACCCCCCTAATGAAAATATAAAAAAAGAACTACGATTGAATGTAGAAAAATCATATTCTATTGTGTTTTTATTTTCACGGTGGTCCCTGAATCAGTGTTAAGTATCAAGTTTATCTAGTCCAGTTTGAAATTTTAATATCGCAACAACACCCCAGAGAATGACTTAAAAGGTTGTGATTACAGTCAAATATGTTACAATTAAACAGGAACATTTAGAACTTTAAACCATCTGAAATATTGTCTTATACGATCACAACATCCTAAGGTGGAAGAAATTTGTTCTATTAAAATGCAGATGTTTAGACCCGGTTATGGTTATTTAGCTCGTCCACATGAAATAAAAACCGGAGTATTTGTTGTCAGTTTAATAAATTATAAAATGGTGGATACATGAGCGTCTGTGCCCAGTGTCTGACAGATTATGATAAACGTGCATTTTATGTTTGGATTTTTCTTTCAAATCCACTGAATCTCCAGAGTTTTATCGGCCCCGTTCTCCAGCTGAAATTATGATATTGTCAAATTCTATTACACGAATCGTATTATATGAATTTCAAATATCCTGGACATGAATCTCATCTTCTTATAGTAACAGATCTTCTCATGTGGATGTGATTAGAAGAACATTCAGTCGTCCAATACGTGAAATGCTACAAATATCTAAACGTTTAAATGACACTCGTGGATCATTATGTTATAGTTTGGACATTTTAAATCACAATATTGATCAAAAAAGAAAAATAAAGAAAAGAACAATTATAACATGTTTAAAAGCTCTAAAAAAAAAATCCATAAAAACGTATTCTTTAAAGCTACAGTACGTAACTTTCTGTCACTTGCACGATAAAAAAAAAAAGTTAAAACCATACTGCGGAACATACTCCATGGAGACAGATCGTTTAGATGCAGGAGATGAGGCCAAATAAGAGTCGGGTTTGTGGAGATGCGAGCAGCTCACTCAGAGCAGAGATGTTTTTCAAAGCAATATACAAAACAAAAGTTAAAAAAAAAAGTTTCCTAGCCTGGTTTGCCCCGTCCTGGTGCAGTAGTGATCCCAGCCCCAGTAGCTTTGTTTAAGCAGGAATTATAAATGTTGTGGAAGTGTGAGTCACTGGGGCAGTGGTTTGTCCTTTTCATGTGGGACGTCTCACCACAAACAGGCCTGGACTTAATCTGCTCCAAGAAGAGCTGGAGACAATGAGAAACAACTGTGCATCACAGTCAGACCAGAGTCCCCAGAGTCCAAAGAGTCTCCAAGTCCTCAGAGTCCTCAAAGTCCTCAGAGTCCCCAAAGTCCCCAAAGTCCCCAAAGTCCCCAAAGTCCCCAAAGTCCTCAGAGTCCCCAAAGTCCCCAAAGTCCTCAGAGTCCCCAAAGTTCCCAAAGTCCTCAGAGTCCCCAAAGTTCCCAAAGTCCTCAGAGTCCCCAGGAGTCCTCAGAGTCCCCAGGAGTCCTCAGAACCCTCAGAAACCTGTGTCCAAAAACTCAAGAGGCAGTTCTGTAGAAGCAGCACAGGAGGGTTTAAAGCTACGACAAAACAGCTTTAAATGAAAACCTCAAGCAGCTCTAGATATAAAACACTTTAAACTAAACTTTAAACAGACCAGGGTACGACAGGGTATGACAAATGAAATATATGAAATAAACACGATTATCAATAACTAGATAGATCATGGATGGAGTTTTTGTCCTTTTTAATTTTATTTTAAGAACAAATATTGCTCTTGAGTCTGCCATATAGTTATAATAAATATACCCCTGGATTCTGTCATGTTATTTGTACATGTGAAATATTCATCTGAAATGACATAATAAAAGAAAGATGATGTGACCATAAACTCCATAAACTCTGATGGCGTATTTTTTTTCGTTTGTACCAAAATGACGACGCGACGTTGCTGAATCCTGCGCTTATCACTGATTAAAAACACAAAACTGGACATCAAAGTGAGACCAGAGTCATTAGCGTGTACGGGTGGCGCTGAAAATGGAAGTTGATCGGCAAAATGGTGATAAAAAATTCCTCAGAAATGCACAAATCACTCCAAACAAAACTCTGAGGGGGTAAAAGACAAATGGAAACATCTATAAAACGGTCTGAAAAGTCTATTTTGCAGAACAGTTTGGCTTTAATCGATAACTGATGCCGTCGGCTAATTATGTTGCTTAAAAATAAAGACTTTAAACAGTGTGAAATGTCTTATGTATTGTCTCGCACATGTGTGTTTAATATGATGCTCAATAAACTCTGAAAAATGTAATGTGTTTTGTCTGTAGTGGCTGATTTTCCCCAGTGCTTGGCTCTCAGACGCAGTATTTGTGTGGGATACTTAAAGTTAAAGAAGACCATGTTTCTCTGTGGTGAAGAGCTCTAAGCTGCAGTGCATGTGCCAGGCTTCAAAATTCTGACAATTTATCGAATGTCTCCCCTGCTCTTCACCCCAATTTCACGCTACACTGTCCAATTTAATAAAGCCAACAGGCCCAAAAGTGTCCAGCAACGTTAAAGTGAAAAGAAAAAGCTCAACCGTGTAACAAATATGGACAAAAAGGCACATAAATAACTCTGCGGTGGATGTTTGAAGTGTCGATATTTCGCTGTTTTCTGTTTCCTGTTGTTTCCTCGTCAAAAACAGGCCTGGAGTCGTGTTCTGTTTCATTTACACATGTTTGACGCACAAATCTTAACACATTTAACACATTCTTCTCTCAAATGGAAACACTTGTGAAGACAGGAAGTGCTCCAGTGTGTTTTTAAACTCCATAAACCTAACGAGAGACTGGACCAGGACTGGACCAGGTCTAAACCAGAACTAGACCAGAACTCAGTGTGTCCCGCAGAAAATCGATTAGTCAAGGCGGCGACCGGGGAGGGGGAG
>KN497608.1:30948-41370 GCA_000787155.1 Scartelaos histophorus | reverse complement strand
CCTCCACTTGCTCAATTCCAGAATTTTAAACATGCTGATGACAGAAGACTTGAGTGGGTCTATTGTAGTACCCAGCTCAAGGAGTATCTTATTTTGTAAAATACATTTTGTTCTTAGAGTTAAAATTCAGAATTCAAATTATATAAGTGAGTTTTCTTCCATAGAGATTGAGGGAAGAGCCCACCTAAGCCGTTGGAGCTCAGAGTAGAGCCGCTGCTCCAACGCCACCCACGATGTAAACCAGAGATACCATGTAGGTGCAATATTTATGAGTATCCTTGGAGGAGCTGGCAAAGCGTCTGGGGAGAGGGAAGTCCTTCACAACCAGATGGAGGTGGGATGATTAGAGTGGAATTTCATCTTTCCATCGATGAGAAAACACTTGAATGGAGATAGGAGATTTGCACAATAATATCAGAGTGGGAGGGCTGCAGCTGAGCGTGAAGCGCCTCAGATCCAAATCACATCCTCCAAATGTGAAGCAGAAGAGGTCCTGCCCCAGAGGAGGAGCTCAAGTGTCTCAGGGTCTGACTCATGAGTGAGGGAAAGTGGAAATGTGTAGCACTGGTATTTTTGTATATTTTGAAAACTGAAACGGTGTAATAGTGAAATGGAGAAATGGTAATGGTGCGAGGAAGCAAACCCAGGAATTTTTAAGGAAGTTTTATGCTTTCTACCATCTTATAACGCTATTCCCTTGTCAAAACCTTGCCTGACGAGGTTTTAGACGTCATCCAAGCATGTTTGACTCATCTCGCGATCTCTCCTGTGCTCTATTCGAACCTTCCTCATTGTAAATTTTCCTTTACTGTACAAAAACATGATACAAAACTGTACAGAACACATAGACAAACGTGATGCGATGTGCTGTAGATTCATTAGAGGGACGTTGTGATAGTGCTCTGAAGGGGGAGCAACCTAGCTTAGTTCTTTCATAGCTTTAAAGAAGAAGTGTAATAGCCCCGCTTTAATGCTCATTGCTGATTGAAATGTGTGGTTGTCTGTACATGTGTGATGTTGTGTATTGATTTCCATTAGTGACAAAACCGAAGAACTCACTGTATTACAACACAAATCAGCATTTTAACTATATTCATTTGAGCTGCTCTCTCTGTATGAAATATGACTGACCTGAGAATATTGTGATGTCATCTGAAACACATTACGCCGGGGTGTATTTTTGTAGAGAAAAAGCAGAAAATTGATTTAAAGAGCACATTTTCAGATGCCTGCGATCAGTCCAGACATCCACGGTCCTATTTAGGAGTTGGATTTTCAACCTTTCAACAAAGTGGGAGTGACTAAATGAAAAACTGTGTGATTATTATTTGTGAAATGTGGTGAATATAGGATTTTTAAAGCAAAAATTATTCTAAAATTATTGTGGATAAATTATATAGATAATGTGGATGTGGATGAAGTTTTCCCGAGTTTGTATGTTGACGATCTGAAACTGACACCACACACAGCAGCTTCAAAATCGCACACAAACACAAAAAGTCAAGTCTCGTGTCTCCAAACTCACAGGGGAGAAGAACTTGCAGCCAAATTCGGGCTGCAATTCAGTTCATTCAGACAGTTCATTCAGGTTAGATTGTATCAAATTAAAGCTCAGATGAACTCTAACTTGAATAATATAGCTTCAGACAGAGCAGTGCCTACAGTTAGCTTCGCATTCCCAGAGAAAGTTGATGACATCAGCTGCAACGTATTGATAAGATGGGCGGGTTTGGAAATAAATCAGTCCTCTACCTAAAAAACTCTCCTTTTCCTGTCGAGAAAAGTTTGGAGTTTATTTTCAGGACCTTTCACCCTGCACCATCTTTACTTTTGTCTGACATTTCACAGTATTTTTCATATAATTATCTGTGTTTACGGTGAGTTACAATGGAGCTCTGTGTTTTTAATTGGGTTTAAAGTCGTTACAGACGCTGTGTTTAAATGAAAAACAAAGCTACATCTACATCTACATCTGATCTGTGCCGTTATGAGCAGAAACAACAGTCCCAATCACAAACCGATCACACACGAGATATTAAAAAGGTTATTTAAGGTCTTTTATGATGGCTTGATTTAGTCCAGCGGTAGTCCTGGTTTAGTTCTGGTTTAGTCCTTATTTTGAGTGATTTGGCACATTTGTTTGATCCTGGTTTAGTCCTGATTTACAGTAGTCCTGGTTCAGTCCCGATTTAGTGCTAGTTTAGTCCTGGTTTAGTTCAGGTTTAGTCCTGATTTAGTGCTGGTTTAGTCCTGGTTTAGTCCTGATTTAGTGCTGGTTTAGTCCTGGTTTAGTGGTTTAGTGCTGGTTTAGTACTCCTGGTTTAAAGCTGGTTTAGTTTTGGCTTAGTCCTTGTTTAGTCCTGATTTAGTGCTGGTTTAGTCCTGGTTTAGTCCTGGTTTTGTGGTTTAGTCCTGGTTTAGTACTCCTCTTTTAATGCTGGTTTAGTTTTGACTTAGTCCTGGTTTAGCCCTGATTTAGTGCTGGTTTTGTCCTGGTTTAGTAATCCCGGTTTAATGCTGGTTTAGTTCTGGTTTAGTCTTGATTTAGAGCTGGTTTAGTCCTGGTGTAGTGGGTTAGTCCTGGTTTAGTCCTGGTTTAGTCCTCCTGGTTTAATGTTGGTTTAGTCCTGGCTTAGTCCTGGTTCAATGCTGGATTAGTCCTGGTGTAGTCCTGGTTTATTTCTGATTTAGTGCTGGTTTAGTCCTGGTTTAGTCCTGGGTTAGTCCTGGTTTTGTGGTTTAGTTTGTTTATTGCTGGTTTAGCCTTAGTTTAATGCTGGATTAATCATGCCTGATTTAGTCCTGGCTTAGTCCTGAGTTAGTCCTGGTTTAGTGCTGGTTTAGTCCTTATATTTCTTATATACAGTATATTCTGTAGTCTCGTGTTAGTCCTGGTTTTGTCCTTGTTACATACCAGATTAGTCCTGGCTCAGAGTTTTATCCCAATCCTACACATTCACACACACACACACACACACCACACACACACAGTCTCAGTAAACATCAGCAGTAAAGCCGGTCATTTTTCCTCCATATTTTGACAAACGCGTCACTTTTTTTTGGCTCTGAACAGAAGGAGCAGTCACGGCCCGTCTGTGAACACCACACACGGTTTATGACGAGAACAAGAATCCAAATAGTCCAAGAAACACCGGAAAATTTGCATAATGTCTCTATTTGTGACAAGCAGCAGTCTGACGGGGAATCATTTAGCCCCAGAGATACTACTTTAAGTTCACAGCTAGGGGTCCAGAGAAAGTTTCACACTGCACTCTGAGTACCCCCAAACTCTACTAGAGACAAGGGAAATATATCTGCTTAGTACACCTAAGTTTGATCTTGTTTGAGTCCTGTTTTAGTCCTTATTTCACAAGCCTAAATCATCCACGCTCTGATGCGACAATTCTCAATAAACATACAGAAACATGACACAAAACTGTACGCTACGACTTCACAAACCTGGTGTAATGTGCTGTAGCTTCATTATGGGGAAGGAAGCTGATTGTGTTGCGATAGTGATACTGAGGTGATGCTATTTGGGTCCAGAAGTACCTCACTGATGTAGGACTCCTCTAAAATTATGTTACCAACCTTGGCATCACCTTAGACAGTGATTTTAAATTTGACAGACGGATCAAGTTTTTATTAAATCTTTGAAAAAGTCCATTTTAAAACTTTTTGAATAAGTTGTACTTGCTTTTATCTCATATTCTGGCATCTCACAAAACACACTTTATCGACTACAGTGAGTCCAAAACTCTGTGCACGACTTTTAACAGGAACCAAAAGAAGCGAGAGCATTACCCTAATTCTTATGTCTTTGAGCTGGCTTCCTGTTCATTTTTAAATCGAAGCTTTGAATGGACTGACCCCACAATACATTTCGGATCTCCTCCAAATTTACATCATAGCAAAAGCTCTGAGGTCTGAGGGCCAACTCCAGCTCGTGGTCCCTAAAGAGAGACTTAAAACCAGGAGGACAGGTCATTCTCTGTAACTGGACCAAAATTCTAGATCTAAATTATTATATTTGTGCAGCACTTTGGAAACTGTTTGTGAAATGTGTAAAAGAAATAAATTGCATTGGATTGGATAGTGCTCTGAAGGGGGAATGACTTAGCAAAGAGAGAAGAATCTGTCAAAAATGAAAGATGAAGCGTATAAAACATGTTAATATATTACCTTCTTTGAATTTCAGAATAATAAAAGGCAACGTGATGATCTAAAAATGCTTTGTGTTAGGTGCCATAGAAGTAAAACACAAAAATCAAATAAATAGATACATCTTTTTCTTTCGTTTTTCATGTTATTTTCTTCTTCGTATTTGTTTTGTGCTGTTCTCTTTTCTTTCTTTGTGATGTGCAGCTCAGAGCCGTGTGGGAAATCGTCCTTCCCGCTTCACAAAGATGAAACCAAATTTGCATTTCAAAGATTAAATTATAATTACACTTTTGGCAACAAATCAGAAAGGCAGAAATAATGAAACTGATCCAAAATCTGCAGAGGTACGGTGGCCCAGGAGGGACAGAAATAGCTCAAAGGTCTTGTTCTGAAACATATGGTGCACAGAACATTCTGAGGGAGAATAGAAATATGATATTCTACTGTAGATTAAGCAGGAATACCTCGATTTACTTTGCTATTGGGGTTATGTTATTACTTTCCTTGGAATGTTCCACAGTAGGGCATTAAAAGGACCATACAACACTCTTTTCTGATCTATGTTCTAATGTTTCCTCATCACAAACAGACCTGGAGTGGTACTTTGTTTCATTCACACATGTTTACGCATAAAATAAACCCTGGAAAATTTAAGCTTCTTCTTCTTCTCCTAGAAAGAAAATACTCTGTTCCACTTTTTGATGTCATGTGCCAGTACAGGAAGTGTTCCAATGTGTTTTTAAACTCTATACACCTTCACCAGAAACATTTGGATGTTATTTGGGCCTGGCTTAGTCCGGATTTAGTTCTGGTTTAGTCCTAGTTCAGTCCTGGTTTGGTTTAGTTTTGTTTTAGTCCTTATTTTGACCTAATATAGCACCCTTGTTTGGTCCTGGTTTAGTCCTGGTTCAGTCCAGGTTTAGTCTTGGTTTAGTCCTGGATTAGTTTTGTTGTAGTTCTTATTTTGTTCTAATATGGTGCCCTTGTTTTAGCTGGTTTTTGTTTTAGTCCTTATTTTGACCTAATATAGCACCCTTGTTTGGTCCTGGTTTAGTCCTGGTTCAGTCCAGGTTGGTCCTGGTTTAGTCCTGGTTCAGTCCTGGTTTAGTCTTGATTTAGTCCTGGTTTAGTTCTGTTTTAGTCTTTATCTTGTCCTAATATGGCACCTTTTTTGGTCCTGGTTTAGGCTTGTTTTAGTCTTATCTTAGTCCTGGTTTAGTTCTGTTAGTGTCCTTATTTTGACCTAATATAGCACCCTTGTTTGGTCCTGGTTTAGTCCTGGTTGAGTTCTGGTTTAGTCTTGTTGTAGTCCTGGTTTATTTGTGTTTTGTTTCATTCACACTTTTAGCACACAAACCCTGCAAATTTAGGCCGAGTTCTTCTCTCAAACAGAATACACTCTGTTCCACTTTGTGATGTCATGTGGGAATACAGGAAGTGCTCCACTGTGTTTTTTAAATTCCAACACACCTTCACTAGAATAATTTGAATGATTTCAGCCCTGGATTTGCCAGTCTCTACAGAAGAAAAGGTAAAAGGAGCTTGGTGGAGCAGAGTGTTCTGAGGCGTTTGGAGATGTAGACAGATGAAAAATAAAGTTTTACTCAAATATATGCGAATGAAACCGTATTATAACATGTCTTAAAGCTCACAAGAGTCAATTTTGCATAATATAGTACTTTAAACACTGTGTACTCCAACAATCTGATGTAAATGACTGTTTATTTTTCAGTATAATCAGCTGAAATAAATGGGCAGCTCTATCTCCAAACATTAGTCTGTAACAGCAGTAGTTTGGACAGAGGCCAATGCTGCAGACTGGGATATATGATAAAACTGAATCTCTGAGGCACAAAGACAATTACGCCTTTTTTATGGGCTTCAGTTTCCTGCTAGATGCAAGATTTTCCCAGTCAAAGACATAATGGTTTGTTGTAATTTGTTAATTGCCACGACAACGATCCATCATTCTGAAACTCATGAATCAAATCTATTCATCTATTTATGAGTTTCAGCTTTATGCACTGCAAATTTCGCTGATCCGGCCAAGATTTTAAAACTTATAACAGGTTCTTCATCTTGTTTTCAGATTAATTATCAACTTACTAGACCAGAGATGCTTCATTCTAGTCTAGAGGGAGTTTATTTTAAGAGAACTTGCAAAGTAAAATGATCTGTCCATGCCGCAAGATAATTTCACTGCTTTTAAGTCATTTTCTAATAGATTTAAGTGTCTTATGACTTTGTATGGTGTGTATAGGCAACATTTTCAGGAGTTTGGACCATAGTTTTAATTTTAAATTAGGGTTGTTAAAACTGTTGGAAATCAGATACAAATCAATATGAAAACCAGTGTCATAGTATCAAAACTAGAAACTAATTTTTCAGATATTAATACAAAAAATGGCAGTAATACCAGGACAAAATTGACAGGCAGAAACAAATCTTTGTTGAATGTGTTTAGAATGAACTTCAGCTGTATCAGAACAAGACAAGGACACAAAAACACACAGAAAATAAATACCCTCAAAAGTACTACCATTCAAAGAAGAAGGGTGTTTTTTTATTATTAATATCAGTAATGAGTATCGAGTCCATTCCTTAACATACCAAAATCAAGTTTCCATAGAAATGTTTGAACTGTGACACTATTTGGAATTGTTAACTTCTACAGCAACTGTGCTCATTTCTCATCTGTCTGAAAACCAGGCACTGCAAAAAAGCTTGGCCAAAATTTAAGATATAAACAGTAAAGTATAAAAAATTACTTAAAAGTAGTGAAACTATCTATCCAAGATGACTTTACTTGACAAGTTCTCTCAAAATAAACTCCTTTTAGACCAAGATAAACCAGTTTATGATTGATGTTCATGGCCTGATAAAGTGAAATTCTAGTTAAAATGCTTTAAATTCTGCTGAGTTTTCGATGAAATGTTTTCAATTCTGCTTAATAACAAATGCTTTCCTTTCTACTAAGTTCTAGATAATCAGGCTTAAAATCAGTTTATAATTGATATACATTGATTGATACATTTTCAGATGCCAAATTCTAAAGTTCTTCAAATTCTCCTAAATAATAGACAAATTTCTTTAAATTTTGCTAAATTCTAGATAAACAAACTTAAAATATGTTTATGATTAGTACGAATGTCCTGATGATAGATTGTAACGTGCAAAATTGTTGATATTTGTCCTTAAATCAGTCTGACATGATAGTCGGTCGTACTAGTCAGTCTGTATCAAGCAAATCTGTATCACTGAATCTAAAAAGAAGTAAAGTGTTGCAGGGAAAACTATGGGAAATGGATTGGAGCTTCTTTTAAACATTTTTGCCGAGTTGAATCATGGAAGAAAAATATGTGACAATTTTTCAGATTTTCTATCATTTCAAATCCATCTGCGCTCCCCTTAAACACACTCTTTTGTCAGTTTTCTGTAGCTCCATCCTCGAGGTCTTGCCACATTGAATCGGCAGCTTTCTACACCAGATGTCCTTCTTGTTTAATACCGTGACTGGAGCAGGTGATGTGAGTGAAGTGTCTTGCCCAGGGACACAGCGGCAGTGCGCACTTGGTCGAGCAGAAGTGTAATCGCCGAGCTTATGCATGATGGAGCAACCAGGTCAACTGTCCACCTCCGGAACAGCCAACGGACTATCCAAGGATTCAACCCGCAACCTCTTTGCTCATAGGCAGTGAGTACTAGAGTAAGAGAAACTAGAATAATCAGATAATGCCATCATTGGATCTGATTTTTAAAAGAATTTGTTGAATATTTAAGTTATTGCAGGATTTCTAATGTAGGAGAAGACATCATAACCTTCAAGACATTATCACAGCTCAGTCCAGTCTGTTGTAGGGAGTATTATACCCCAATTTACACCAAAAGCAGTAAAGCACTTTTAATTTTTTCTAGTCGCACAATCTACACCAGCAATATCATAAGTGTGCTGGCCATCAAAATTCTAAATTTTCAGGATTTTTATTAAGTCAAAGACAGGAAATAAGTACATGGTGTCAAAATAAACTTCAAATGCCCTTTCAAAATAAGTTCTCTAAAACATTGCTGTGGTCGCAGTAGATTTTTTTGGGTTGCGATCTGCATATAGGTCTGAATATACAGTTCAGGACCACCTGAGAAATGAGAAATGTTGAAATGTTAGGACATGTTTTGTATCATTTTTTATATTTTTGTAATTATTTTATTATTTTTTGTTCCAATATTGCTGGTTCAGTTGAATGTTGAAAAGAAAAAGAAATGGGATGAATTTAATCTCCAAATAGGTGGCTTATGGAGACCTTTACTGCTGGTTCAGTGAGTGTTTTTCAAGGTTTAAAAGTCATTAACTCATTGTGATTTACGAATAATGTCTATTGATTTTGGCCTCGAAAGTTTGTAACTTTTAAAATATGGGTCCCCATAAAATTTTATTAAGTCAAAGACAGGAAATAAGTACATGGTGTCAAAATAAACTTCAAATGCCCTTTCAAAATAAGTTCTCTAAAACATTGCTGTGGTCGCAGTAGATTTTTTTGGGTTGCGATCTGCATATAGGTCTGAATATACAGTTCAGGACCACCTGAGAAACGAGAAATGTTGAAATGTTAGGACATGTTTTGTATCATTTTTTATATTTTTGTAATTATTTTATTATTTTTTGTTCCAATATTGCTGGTTCAGTTGAATGTTGAAAAGAAAAAGAAATGGGATGAATTTAATCTCCAAATAGGTGGCTTATGGAGACCTTTACTGCTGGTTCAGTGAGTGTTTTTCAAGGTTTAAAAGTCATTAACTCATTGTGATTTACGAATAATGTCTATTGATTTTGGCCTCGAAAGTTTGTAACTTTTAAAATATGGGTCCCCATAAAAAAAGTTTGGGAAACACTGTTCTAAAACCACTAGAGTTGTGTAAACACTGTACGTTGCACTCAGGGATCGGGGAACGACTCTTGAAGGAAAGTTTATAACCATGGAGTATAAATATAAAAAAGTTTACACCAACAACTTTACATGAACAACTTTTGAAGGGAAAGGCTCACGATGCAGGTCTGGACTCTTAGATGGTGTTTAGTCTCAGGTTTGCAAGCTGCACGTGTCCTGACTAAGACCAGACGGTGGGTCCACATTACACCGGTTTTAAAATCGCTGCATTGGCTCCCTGTGAGTTTCAGGATCAATTTTAAAGTTATTTTACTGCTTTTTAAATGTCTTAATGGTCTTGGGCCTTCTTACCTCTCTGAACTGCTTTTACCCTACGAACCCTCGCGGACCCTAGTTTTTAAAGGTCTTAATGGTCTTGGGCCTTCTTATCTCTCTGAACTGCTTTAACCCTACAAACCCTCGCGGACCCTGCGCTCCTCCGGCAGCTCCTGGTTATTCCCAAAGTCAGGACACACACTCATGAAGAGGGGTCTTTCCAGTACTGTGGCCCTCATCTATGGAACAGTCTGCTGGAGGACCTCAGGGCTAAAGAAAATGTTCATGTTTTTAAGAGTAGGCTCAAGACCCACCTTTTTAGCTTAGCTTTTGACTGAAATTGTTATACTTTTATGGGGTTTATTATACTTATTTTACCTTACTTTACTATATTTATTTATTTTAGACACTTTTAGATTCAATTCATATTCCTTTATCACTTTTAGGATTCCCAGTGTTTCCTCTGAGCCTCTGCACCAGGAGCAGTGGTTGACTGAGACTGCCGGGGTCTGTCTCGTGGGCTTCTGGTGGAGGGATGATGGGCCTGGGCCTCATCTCTCCCCAGGGCCTGTGTCCTGGTGGAGGGTTGGTGCTTGGGCCTCATCTCTCCTCTGTGCCTGTGTCCTGGTTTGGAGATGGGGCTTGGGCCTCATCTCTCCTCTGGGCCTGTGTCCTGGTGGGGGGTTGGTGCTTGGGCCTCATCTCCCCTCTGGGCCTGTGTCCTTGTGGAGGGTTGGTGCTTGGGCGGTTTTGGTGGAGGGTTGGTGCTTGAGCGGTTCCTGGTGGAGGGTTGGTGCTTGGGAGGTTCTTGGTGGAGGGTTGGTGCTTGGGCGGTTCCTGGTGGAGGGTTGGTGCTTGGGCGGTTCTTCATGGAGGGTTGGTGCTTGGGGGGTTCCTGGTGGAGGGTTGCTGCTTGGGCGGTTCTTGGTGGACGGTTGGTGCTTGGGCGGTTCTTCATGGAGGGTTGGTGCTTGGGGGGTTCCTGGTGGAGGGTTGGTGCTTGGGCGGTTCTTGGTGGAGGGTTGGTGCTTGGGCGGTTCTTGGTGGAGGGTTGGTGGTTCCT
>KN497608.1:7956-30921 GCA_000787155.1 Scartelaos histophorus | reverse complement strand
AACTGTTCATAGGGTGTTGCATGTTTTTGGTTGATGGGGGAAACCGGAGTACCCGGAGGAAACCCATCCAGACACGGGGAGGAAACATGCAAACTTCACACAGAAAGGCCCGGGCGACCTGGGGATCGAACCCGTAACCTTCTTGCTGTGAGGCATGAGTGTTGCCACTCAGCCACCGTGCCGCTCTCTTTGTGTTACATTTAGTAAATAAAGTTTGAATGATTCGATTGAGTCTAATGAATGTGTGCGTCTCAAAGTTTTGTTTTTTTTTGTTTTTTTTTATAGCTGTAAAGCATCGTCGCACTTGTCAACGCTTGTATAATTTATTCATCTGATCTAAAATTCAATATGTGAGTCGTGCCAAAGAGTGTGAAATTTAAACTGTTAGTGCGTTGCAGGAGCAGATCTGATGTTTTTTGGTGTAAGTTGACATAGAATGACATAGAACAAGATGCAAGGACTGAGCAGTGGAAAACATAGGAGCAATTTCACTGCAATTTTATTTAAACATGTATCAGGTTATTCATCTTGTTTTCAGATTTATTTTATACTTACTACAATAAATCACCAAATGACTGCCAGGTTTCAATTAATCATCCCTTTAAACGCCAGGTGCAGGTGTAAATTTTGTAATAACCGCTGTCTAATAAATTAACTCGGTTTGACTTCAGTTCAGTCCTGCTCGAGACTGCTCGTGTGACTCAGAATTACAGGCTCTATTCTCTGCACTGCGTCCGATCACCCTCATCTTCACTGAAAAAGCGGCGAAACAGATGATGTCGCTGTGAAATCCCAAAGTGACGTAAAAGACAAAGATGGCACAACAAGGCAGGCAGGAAATGAATGAAGTTTTTAGCAGTTTTGATGATATTACTTCAGTTTGGCAATTCAGAACAAGCAGCAACGTGATTGTAGCTGTGGCATAAGTAAAGGAAGGGGACGAGGCACAGGAATCGTGCAAATACTGGTTAAAAGAATTCAAGTACAGTGGTCCCTCGTTTATCGCGGGACACATTCTAAAAATAACCCATGGATATGCGAAATGCGCAAAGTAGTCATCTTTATTTTTTACAATTCTATATGTTTTAAGGCTGTAAAACCACTCATCACACATTTTATACACTTTTCTCAGACAGGAATTAACTTTTTCTCACATTTCTCTTGTTTAAACTCTCTCAAAGTTCAAACCTCTGTAGATTTTAAAAAAAATATGTAAAAACTTGTTAAAACTTATTTCTGCCATCGTCCTTATGTTATTTTCGTCGTTCTTTATGTAACCCCCTCCACACTAGCGGCTGAGTTGTGCGGTCCTCAGTTTCGATCTAGCGGCCGAGTCGTGTGGTCGCCAAGTCTGACTGTGGTGGAATGGTCGGGGAAAAGTCTCGGGCTGTTTTTGGTCCTGCTGCAAACATACAGCACTACAGAGTCCTGCTTCTTTTGAACATTTGTGTATATTTATTTGAAGACATTCTGTACTGTACAGAACGGATGGCAGAAAACAGCAAAAGCATAAAGAATAAGGCAAACACCAGTAGCCGCTGACTACCGTGTGTTTTCTTCTGTAGTCGTAAATATTTTGTTTGTATCTCTGTCCAATCAGGACCTTACCCAGGGAATAAAGACGATTTAATGTGTTTTCCATGTAACATTTAACTCAAAATGATTATTTCCATGTAAACTTGAAGGAAAATAATTTAAATTTGATCTTTTTAATTTTGGAATCATTTGGAATTAAAAACATCATGTAAACGTGGCCACTATCTACAGTCCCTTAGCCAATAAGGGCGTAGAAAACAATGCACATCCAAATATTGTAAAAAGGAAAAATTAAATAAAATTGCTCAGAAAAATTATCTGCAAAACAATGATGGCCTGAAAGGTCAAGCGTGTTATAGATTTATTTTCCCAGTTTTTGAGGAAGGAATGAACCTCCTGCCCCAAACTGCCTCCTGGTCTCAAATAAACGCCTGATCTGTGAAGTGACTGAGACAACTAAACGCCCCAGCTGTTATTTGGTATTTTACAGAATTTGATTAATTCTACTCTAGAGGGAGTTTATTTTAAGAGAACTTGCAAGCAAAATGATCTTGCTGCATGGACACATAACTTCACTACTTTTAATTTAGAATTTTCTGGCAGATTTAAATGTCTATATCTCACATTTTGGCCAGTTTTTCTGCAGTGTTGAGCAGCTCTACCCTGCAGTATAAGTGTAACTCATGATGATTATTACGCAGAATCGAAAAAAGAGATGCTATTTCAAACTCTCTCTATCTATATCTGCTTTGCTCCTGTCCTCTTTTCCTCTCTCAATTGTCATCTCTCCATCTCCATCTCTGCTCAGACTTCCTCGCCGTCTCTCTCTAATAACGAAAGATCCTTATTTCCTCACTCCCTCCTTCCCTCTCTCCTCCTCCTCTCTCGTTTTTATTAAATCAGCTCTGCGTTAGCGTTCCCGGAGGATGCAGATCACGCTATTACACTGTCACATAGAAACCCAGATGCTCCAGTCGTGTGGTTTATGGAGGATAAAACAGAAGAGCGCGGCAAAACGCCACATCTCACGTGAATTTGAAACGTGAACTGATTAAAAGTGCGCACGACGGCTCAGACTCATTTCTCTAAAACGTACGTCACATCATTTGATTAAAAATCCTGTCTAGTTTTTTCTAGTTTTAGTTTTCTAGTTTTCTAGTTTTAAAAATGTACTTCCTGGTTGGACACAGGCAGCAGATGTGACACAGGAAGAGATCATTGTATACTGTTACCTAGCAACCATATTGATAACAAACCGTAACGTTAAAGGTGAATATGTCTAGAGGAGGGTCCACCATCTGACGTTTCCATGGAGATGTTAGAAATTTGTCTAGAATGTTCCACAGTACAGATTATCATGAGGGAGACCAGCAGGTTACAGCACTATTCTACATTACAGTTCAGTTCTGTGGAGAGGCGTCCCCATTCACAAAAGGGATTATCGTATTTTTGAGCAATAGAAACACCCGTATGAATAAGTGCTGATGGATGTTTAATGTCACACCGTGGAACATTCCAGGCAAAGCAGTAACATCTCCATGGAGACAAGCAGGTAGCGGAAGCTCCACCTGAAAAGTTACACTGTGCAGCTTTATCCACCAGACCAAGTCTGAAAAACATGAACCTGTTGCTACTGTTTAAATATACTTGAACTGAAGTGTAAGTACTTTGGTGTTGTGGTAGTATAGTAGTAACAGTAGTAGCAACAGTAGTAGTTTTGCAGTAGTAGTTGCACTAGTAGCAGTGATAATAGCAGCATTAGTAACAGTAGTAGCAGCAGTAGTAGTAGCAATAGTTGTAGTAGTAGCAGTGATAATAATAGTAATAGTATCAGTTGTAACAGTAGTAGCAGAAGTAGTAGTAGTAATTGTAAAAGTAGCAGTAGTAGTAGCTGCAGTAGTTGCAGCAGTGGTAATAATAGTAGTCGTAGTAGTAGCACTAGCAGTAGTAGTACTAGTTGCAGTAGTGGTAGTAGTTGCAATAGTTGCAGTGGTAACAGTAGTAGTAGTAGTAGTTGTAGTAGTAATAGTAGTAGTAGTAGCACTAGTTGTTGTAGTAATAGTTGCAGTAGTAGCAGCGGTAGTAGTAGTAGTAGTAGTAGTAGTATAGCAGTAGTAGTAGTAGTAGCATTAGCAATAGTTGTATTAGTTACAGTAGTAATAGTAGTAGCAGTAATAGTATTAGCAGCAGTTGCAGTAGTTGCAGTGGGAATAGTAGTAGAAGTAGTAGTAGTCGCAGTAGTCGCAGTTCATTATACCACAGGTCATTCCTCTTGTGTGATAGTGAGGACCCCCAGTAGAAATCAGCGTAGCTTGTTACTGCGCCCTGTGTGTCCTCATCAAACCAAATACTGCAGTAGTGGTAGTACAGCGCAGTACAATCACCCCCGGGGGAGACGTACAGGGCAGCCGCAGTGACCCGACCCACCACCAGGGGTCCCGAGGGGGAGAGGGAATCAATACACTCCTGATTACTGCACTAGTGTACTGGAGATATACATGGCCTGTTTCAGATACACTGCACACAGGAATGCAGAAGTAGTAGTAGTAGTAGTAGTAGTAGTAGTAGTAATTGTTGTAGTAGCACTAGTAAGTAGTGGTAGTGATTGATGATTTATAATAGAAACCATTTATCTCGTAAAATGATAGGGTTAGTTTGAAATACACACAAATGGCAGTAGTGGTAGTCATATGGTAGTAGTAGTAGTAGCAGTAGTAGTGGTAGTAGCAGTAGTAGTGCAGTGTAAATGTTGCTGCACCAAAACCTGAACTGTCAAAAAAGCACTTCTCTCTGAACTACAAAGTGACAGCAGCAGTTGCCAGTTGTTGTAGTAACCAGCATGTACAGTGATGGCCATTGTGTCATTTGGTAAGACACTTCTCCCACCTTGGACATGATTTTCTATACATTTATATGTCAAAAAATGTTTTCCTTCAGATGTTACAAGTCCATACTTCATTCTGCTCCTTTTCATTCACATTAATATATGAACATAATGATTTAGTATTCATCTTTTATGAATTAAACAAATAAAAAAATGACATGAAAATAAAAACATACAGAATCACCAGTTGTTTTTGCTTTCACTTTTACGTAGCAAACCAAAAGAACTTCAGCTTTTGATTTTTCTGATGTAGAAACGGAAGAAACAGAAATCTAAATCACAAAAATGTCCGCTCTGTAATGTATGCATGTAATTCTAAAGTGTTTTATCCTCTGTGTATCAGGAAGTGTGTGTTAGCATGCTGGTTGTCATCCTTAGCGGCAGCAAAACGCCACTCTGGTCTTGAAAAGTGCCTATAAACTCTATAATTCGGCTACGTAAGATAAGTGAGGAATAACTTACTGAGGAATAAATGCAAAGCGTCAAAAAAGAAATAGTTCTGTTTTTGTTTCGTTTTTTAAGACAGGAAAAATCATGCATGAAAACATAATGATTGGTGGAAGAAACAGAAATCTAAATCACAAATTAGAGAAACGGTCCATATCTCCCAAGGACTCTGCATTCTGTCCATCTGCTCATATAGTGAAGCTACGACTGGCTCACAAACCGCACGCTCCTTCATGTTTTATTCACACGCTTTTGGGACGAGGCGCAGAAGACACGAGATTTAGTGCGAAGAGTAAAAAAAAACAAAAAACCAAGAGGCAAGAATGCTGCTTTGTGACACTTTTAAATCTTCGTTATTTATGAAGTGGGGGCATACCAAAAGTTACAGACGACAGGTGGAACAGGTGAGTGTGGTGTGCAAAGATCTGACCTGATAAACCTGGTCTAGCCTTGACTGGATTAGCACAGGTTTAGTCCTGGTTTAGTCTTGATTTAGCCTTGGTTAAGACTTGGTTTAGTCCTGGTTTAGACTCATTTTAGTCCTGGTTTAGATCTGGTTTAATACTGGTTTAGTCCTGGTTTAGACTTGTTTTAGTACTGGTTTAGGGCTGTTTTAGTCTAGGTTTAGTCATGGTTTAACTCTAGCTTAGACCTACTTTAGTCCTGGTTTAAACATGTTTTAGTCCTGGTTTAGGCCAGATTTAGTCCTGGGTTTGACCTGGATTAGTCTTGATTTAGTCCTGGTTAAGACCTGGTTCACTCCTGGTTTAGCCCTGGCTTAGACCTGTTTTAGTCCTACTTTAGACCTGATTTAGTCCTTGTTTAGGCCTATTTTAGTCCTGGTTTTGGTGTATTTTAGTCCTGGATTTGACTTTGATCAGTCCAGGTTTAGTCCTGGTTAAGACCTGGTTTAGTTCTGATTTACTGGATTAGTCATAGTTTCAGTATCTATCCATTTGAGGTTAGATCTGGTTTAGACTTGGTATAGTTCTGGTTTAGTCCTGGGATTGACCTGGTTAAAACCTGGTTTAGTCCACGTTTAGGCCTGATTTAGTCCTGGTTTAGACCTGGTTTAGTCCTGGTTTAGACCTGGTTTAGTCCTGGTTTAGACCTGGATTAGTCATGGTTTCAGTGTCTGTCCATCTGAGGTATTTTAGTCCTAGGTTAGACCTGCTTTTCACATCTAATTAAAACAGAGGAACAGGGAGTGAAGTGCATTGCTCAAGAACACAACATTACTCTAACCAACTGTAATGCCTGAAATGTTTTCCCTCTAGAAATATAAGATTTGCATGTAATAAAATGTACCCGTTCAGCAGCATTCACATTTGAGATTTGATTGTAGATACAGAAAAATGCAAAATAGAGTCTGTTCAATCTGTCATTTTTATTCCTGTCACTTGCCCCATTCATTCCCGTCTCTTGCTCCTGTCTCTCGCTCATGTCGCTTGCTCCTGTCACGTGCTCCTGTTGGTCTTCTCATGTGCTCCTGTCACTTGCCCTTGATGCTTGCACCTGTCATTTGCTCCTGTCACTTGCCTCTGTTGCTTGCCCCTGTCGCTTGCCCCTATCGCTTATTTCTGTCACTTGCTTCTGTCTCTTGTTTCTGACGCTTGCTCCTTTCTATTGCCCCTGTAACTCACTGATGTCGATTGCTCCTGTCGTTTGCCCCTGCCCCTTGCCCCTGACGCTTGCTCCAGTCACTTGCTCTTGTCACTTGCCCCGTTGCTGCACCTGTTGCTTGCCCTGTCCATACTCCTGTCTCTTGCCCCTTTTGCTTGCTCTTGTCACTTGCCCCAGTCCCTTGCCCCAGTCACTTGCCCCTGTCCCTTGCCCGTGCCCCTGTCGGTGGCCCTGTCCTGTCCTCAGGCTCTCTCTTGTTTATTGAAATTCACATCGTTTTAATGCTGCAACTGTCAATTTCAAGGACCCAATTTGTCCGTCCCTGTTCAGCAAATGATGTGGAAATAAGAGGCTGCAGAAAGAGCCCTTCACACAGAACGGAGGAGACTGCTCAAATTGTGCTGCTCCTACTCCTAATAATAAGCATCTGGAAAACAGGAATTCACTCTGCGGAAAGGATTACATCTAATAACTTCAATAATGTGATCAGATTTGTTTTATGTGTCAGAAATGATGGAAATTAAACAAAAATTTTCAGTAATATCACATCATGTTGTTAATCATTAAAAAGAATAAATTTTTCACTGTGTATTTGAGTGTGTGTTCAAGTACAGATATATTGTTGAGGAAATTCAATGTACTTGGTGAAATCATAGACGGTATATCTAAGCTTCTACTCTGGCTTGTCATTTTGGTCTTTGTTCAATATCATTCTGATGTTTTTATTTCACTATTTTGTGCATGAATCAAGATATGAACATCAATAACAGACAAATCAGGTGCCTCTCCTTTTAGCATTAGCAACAGGTCTGATTGACAGTGCTGCTAAGCCGTCACTAACTGTTAAACTAGATTTGCGAGCGGAAATAGGCATTACCTTAAACATCATCGCTCCTGCTTGGCTCTTTGGTGGGTATGATACTCACGGTCAGAACTAGCCTTCAAATTGGCTCCTTTAACTGGCAGCTGCAATGAGCTTCATTTGACTGGAGCTGAACTCTGTGGGTGACGTCACACTCCCACATTCACCTTCTTTATACAGTATGTGGTAAAAACTCATCTTGGTGAATAATTAGGATGTTCTGAATGAATAAGGCAGAACTTTTCAAACCCTGGGGCTTATGTTAACTGTATAACTAAAGCTAAGTTAACATAACTAAAGTAAAGATAGAGATAATGAAACAAACGACAGTCTCCTAAAAGCTCAGAAGTAACGAGGAAATATGACAAAGCGTAAGCGCTTGGCTTCACTGTGACTATGGTGGGAAATGAGGAAAGACCACTGTGTTTACTGTGACTAAAAATGTTGGCAGTGGAAAGCATGAAGCCAAATAAATTGTGGCTTAAAAACATTACGCCCCAATCACACTGATAAGCTGCTTGAGTTTTTTCAGTGAAAACATATCAAATATTGTCAACAATCATCCTGCTTTGTGAAGGCTACTCCAGTAAACCAGCGAGCACTGTTTTTTTAAGTGTTTTGTTTTTTTTGTCAGAGTAATGCCACTTAAATTCTACATTCAAACATTCTGCTTTTCCAACGTGAATAATCAATGTAATATTATCATAGCTTGGGTACCCTACACACTGATGTTTTACGAGGATTCACACAGTGCCCTGCAAGCATTTGGGCTGTGTGTAATGAGCACAATGAGGAGCCACAGTACTGCCTATTATATTTCGTGCTCCCATATATCATAAGAGGCTTGAGTTGGTGCTCGATCAGAGAATACTTCAGCCACAGATTAGATCAGACAGTGGGAAAATGTCCGAACTGAGACCTGTGGGAAAAAAGAGCATAGACCAGGAGCCTTCGGGAAAATATCTAATCTAAAAGAGAAACTGCCGGGTCTGTTGTGCTTCATTCATTTCATCATGTAGGCAATCTACAGAGACTTTATTCCTCACCTCTCGTAAAGTGTAAAATTTGAACTGCAGCATCTCATCCACATTATCTATAGAAAATGTCCTCTGTAAATAATGACATCCAGTCCACAAAACCATGTTATTAATCCAGTTCTTTGCAAGTAAAAAGGCAAAAGTAGCACGTGCATTTGTTTCCATTCACAAAGCACACAGATTGAGGTGAAGTTGCAGATTAGTGACTTTACTTCCTGTGAACTTTATCTACAATCTTTTCTGCTTTAAAAATCCTGTATCTGAACTATTGCACCACATTTCACAAATAATAATACCACAATTTAAATGTGTATGTAAATTGGAAGTGCAGAGCTCTGATCTTTGTACACTTCAGAGTCTCAAAGCAAAAGAGCTGACGCGATCGTACTCACAACTTTATAGCCTGTGGTGCACAAGCATATCCCACTGCAGCCATTAAGTCTCATAAGGTTCTCCTTGTGTCTGGGGTCTGTGCGTTTAAAAATCAGCACCATGAACAGCGAGAGACATAAAATAGGGCGCGTTGAAATAGCGATACCGATAGCGTGTCTTAATGCTAGGATGTCTAAATATAAGGATGTCGTAATGAAGGGATGTTGGAAAAGAGTGCTGACACAGACATCATTATTAAAAATGAGAAGGACACAGGAGCCTCATAACACAGGTGAGCGCAGTGCGTATACGTATGGACCATGAGTCACTCTGGAGAGGCCACTAAAATGTTTGCTCTTGTTTGTAGGCTACTGAAGGAGAGAGTGTGATTTGTTCCGCCATCAAACACAAACCTACACAAAAACCTCATTTGTTAATCATTTGTGCTTCGTTTGTGCTGCAAAATGTATCATTTGTGCTGCTTTAGTTTTTGAGAAAGGAAGCTTCAAAATGCTCTAAAACGGAACAAAATGGAGTCAATCATTTATACTTCATTTGTGCTGTTTTGTGCTTTATGAGTTTTGTGGAGTTTTGCTAAAGCCGCCGTCAGCTGAGCAAAAATGACATCATATAATTTCTGCAAATGTAATAACTGATCATTTTAGAAAAATACTTGCACAAATGAAAATTGTTGCAGCACACAAAACAGCAGGAAATACAATACAGTACAAATTAAATACAAATGTTTCATATAATTTTCTGCCTGTTTTGAGGCTGTTTAACATTTTGGTATAGTTTTTGTGTAAGTTTATGTTTGATGGGGCCAACTTCACAACTTGTGGAGTGGAGGGGCACGAAATATTTCTTGGCTTCTTCTTCCTGGGGGGGTGGTGACTGAAAATAATTGAGAAGCACTGGCTAAAGCAGCACGGTGGTTGAGTGGCAACACTCACGCCTCACAGCAAGAAGGTTACGGGTTTGATCCCCAGGTCACCCGGGCCTTTCTGTGTGGAGTTTGCATGTTTCCTCCCTGTGTCTGGATGAGTTTCTTCCAGGTACTGTGGGCTCACCACCTGCAGAGGGGTTCATAGGGTCTGGGTCTAGTGCACAGAGTAATGGGCATGCAGTGGGCAATGCTGCCCCCGTGACCCAGCTGGATTAAGCGGGAGAAAATGGATGGATGGCATAAGATAAGTGAGGAATCACTTTGGACCACTGCAAACTGTTTTTCTAATTTTTTTCTCAGTTAAAATCAGATACTGTGTTTTAAAAGTTGCAGGAGGAGGCTGTTTGTTCCCATGGAGCTGTTATTAATAATAATAACACGTAATACACGTACAAAACACAAACCAAAGAAAGAGATAAAAAAGAGACGCAGGTGTGTGAAGCCACTTTCAACAAAGAGTTTTCAGAGGTTTTTTGAACATGGTGAGGATGTGTTTGGGTAGAGAATTCCAGACGGTAGGGAGGCATTACATATTTCCATGGAAACAAGCAACGCAATATTTAGATGCTTTCTATTCTACTTTATTGGCAGATTTTCTGGACAAACACCCTTTAAGTGTTTAAAAAGTATTTCCTCTCATGTCCTCGTTCTCTTTAGTCAGAAGTAGGCCAGATTTAAACGCTCAGAAACGCTGACAAAGCCTCTGCAAAACTGAAGCACTTATTTTCCAAAAGATCATTTCACTAAAAAATTGCTGAGGAAAAAGTGAATTTGAAAGTGGCTAAAGATAGAACTTTTTAATATTGTATCATATCTCAGCCCGTTGATCCACTGAAGCTGCTTTTTGGTGTTATACAAGACAGGAGGTAGGGACAAGACTCGCCCCTGAAAGAGGAACAAGAAAAACACAATCTCTTTTAAAGAATGAAGACATGTAAAACAAAGATCTACCTATTTGACACTTCTATGGCGCTGGCACACTACATTTTATGTATTCACCAAAAACAATGTATTAAAGGTTGTATGGATGATTTTTTTTGTGTCAAACTGTTAATGGAAGTTCAAACTAGCATTATAGACATGCAGCAGCCTTGTAATTATAATGACCAGAAAAAAAATCCATAAACTCTGGACGTGGCCAGATAAACATTAGCCAATAGATAACAAGGATACTTCATTATCTATTGGCTGTTGGGTTGTCAATAAAAAACTCCCAGTGCTGCTAGTGTAACTGACTCTCCGGTGTGCTGGGATTATTCCTGTTTGCTTCTCAGGACTCCATAGACGCAAAACAAGGTTTACTCGACCAACGCTGCAATTCACAGTTTGCACAAAGTTTGTTGCAGTGAGAAGAATCCATGAATCAGTTCACCGCAAAAGAAAGTAATTTTTTGTGGTCGCTGAGAGAAAAAGAGAAGGGGAAAAGGAGCGAAGCCAAACGAAGGTGATTCCTTAAAGCAGACAAAGGGTCTACAGATTGACGGTTTGTTTGCTAAATTACTTCTGGACAGGAAACTTCAACAGCAATTTCTTCAGCAATTCTGAGGCCGTAAACAATGATTTCTAGCGTAGGGAGGTGGCAGGAGGAGGTGTTTCTACTAAGGGAGCAGTGGAGGAGGCTTGGTGGGGGTTTCACACCTGCACAACATTTGAAAAAGGATAAATAGTATGTGTGTGTATGTATTTCTCTTTCCATGAAAAATCCTCTACACAACTGGTCACTTTTGCTTTTTGGCTGTTTTATCGGAGTCTCTAAGTTACTCCCCGTTCAGAGCGCTAACACAACACAATTGCTGTGCATCCCGCTGATGAAACTACACATAACACGCACATAACATTAAGTTTGTCAAGTACAGCTAACCATAAGTCTCTTCCAGCATGTTTTTGCTAGTATTTCTTAGCATTATTAAAAAGTATAACTGAAAAGAATGCAAGATAGATTTGTATATTGCCACTGTGGAACATTCCAGACAGAAAATCACAAGCAGATCACGGAAAAGTTACACAGTGCACCTTTATTGTCTTATCAAAATGCTGTTGTCTGTGATCCGCTGACAGCGATGGATCAAAGAGAGATAGAATTCAGTTTTCCAGCGCTCTTCAGCAAATAAATCATCTCAAATTTGAAAAGGAAGTCTTCATATTTTGAGCCTTTTCTCTGACTCGATTTCCCACAGAGTCTCAGTCACAGCACACACTTATCGAAAGCACTTTTCACACTTAAATCTGACTAACACTTGTGTCAGCAGAAACCTGCCCCCTGACAATTCACCTGCACCAAACCCTGCAAGGAGAGAGGCCGACTAGACAAAAATGTCACTAAAGCAGGAGTTACGTTACTTTAAATGATAAAGATGTACAATTATCTGGGAAATTACTCAAATAAGAGTTTAAGTCTACGAGTAACTTAAAGAGTAACAATAAAAGACTACATCTGATTTATAATTTGAAGTTGATGTAAATTAAAGGAATAAACATTAAGAAATATTAAGGTTATTTTCTGACCCATGTTCTAATGTCGTTTCCTCATCACAAACAGACCTGGAGCTGTGTTTAGTTTCATTCACACGTTTTTAACACACAAACAATGCTGCAGATTTAGGCTGAGTTCTTTTCTCAAACAGAAAACTCCCTGTCACACCTTGTGATGGCATGTGGTACAGGAACACAGGAAGTGATTTAGATTTAAAGTTCTTTTATTGGTTTATAAAGCTCTTAATGGTCTTAGTCCAATTTATTTATCTGATCTGCTTTTATCATATGAACCTCTCAGACCCTCAGGTCCTCAGGTAATCATCTTTTAACTGTCCCAAGAGTCCAAACTAAAACTCATGGTGAGGCGTCATTCAGTTTTTACGGCCCCCATTTGTGGAACAGTCGACCTGAGGATCTGAGGTCCGCTGTGTGTTCAAATTTTTAAAACTAAACTCAAAACCTATTTATTTAATTTAGCTTTTAATTAAAACTTTTCACTTGTTCTAAATTAAATTATTATTACTAATTTAGTTGTTTTACATTAAATTAATTACTATTATTTTACTCATTTACTCTCTAGTTTTAGCTCTCCATTTTACTTTATTTTTACCATAACCATTAGGAGCTTTATGTTTATTCCTTTGTCTAAACTGCTGAATATATGGATGAAACAATGGGGAAGGAGGGTGGGTTACTGTTTTTAATAACTGTTATTTCTTCTGTTGCATGTGAAGCACTTTGTGCTACATTTCAAATGTATGAAAAGTGCTATACAAATAAAGTATGATTGATTGATTCACTGAAGTGTTCCATTGTGTTTTTAAACTCTGTACAACTTCACTAGAATCATTTGGATGATTTAAGATCTGGAGTTGCCAAGACTCTTTGCTTAAATTCATTGCTGTGGTGCACTAATAGCTAAAAAAACTACAGGGAACAACATAGACCATGATCCTTTGCTGTCAGACTACGTGAAGAAATAACTGTTCTTAAGCACTTTGAAATCTTATTTTTAGAACAGCACCAAAAGTTTAGCATGTCATTTAAAAGGAAAAAGTAGCATGTTCAATATTTTGCAAAACTCCACAAAATATCAGAATAAATATCGTACTGTGAGATGCAGATGGAGAAAATATTGTAGTGAGAGATTTGGATATCGTGACATCCCTAATGCTTAGTTGTTACTTGAATTTTGCACTTTTCAAGCTGTTCAAAATGTCACTGATCTGAATTTATGACAATAAATGTAACGTGATGGTCGTATTATGACACTTGGATATATCGTTACACCCCTTGTAAAAGTAGCTGTTAAATTACTACTTCATGACATCACAAGGTGGAGAGTTTTAAGCTTTGGAGATGTAGACAGACTAGTAATAAAGAGTTAAACGTGTGAATGAAACAAAACATAACTCCAGGTCTGTTTTTGATAAGATATAACATTATGACTTAAAGCACACAGTCTGTTACAGGACCTTTAAATATTACACAAAATCTGGTCTTTTTAATGCATTGACACTAAAATGAGACAAACTAAATCAGATCTGAAGGAGCTGCAAAAAATACACATAGTCAAATCATTTCATACTGTCGGCATGAAGCTTTTGTCGCTGTTACTCACAGAGGGAAGAGGAACCAAAACTTTTACCTCAATAAAAATATGTAGGGTAAAAGCACTCTAAAAAGTACAGTTTCCTTAAGAAGTTACTGTAAAGTACTAGCCACGTTTGAGTACCCAGCCATAGTGTAAGATTTCCTTGAGAGCAGACCTCCTCCTCTGTCTTCTCAGCTGCTCTCACCACAAAACCACTCTATAGGAAACCTGCTAACTCGATTTGGCTCAGACTCTATTGTATTCACGTCTGACACAGCAGAGGATTGTGGGAAAGGAGGATGAAATGCATCCGGTAGGCGAATCCTGCAGGTGGCATCTGTCTGGTGTGTGTGAGTGTGTGTGTGTGTGTGTGTGTGTGTGCTTTTGGCTCAGAGGAAAATCGAGCTAACGTTTCTGATTTGCAAACATGGGATTTGGAGTTTTTTGGATAAATAGAAGTCGCAACAGGTGCAGATTGAGCTGTGAAATCTAAAATTAGGAGCTAAAAGCGTTGAGTCATGATGGTGGAAAACAGGATTGGCAAAACAACAAAGACCAGACTGCCTTTGGAATCATATCACACTTCCTATACACTTCCACCAACACTTGCCCACACATCCTATTCATACAAGGTGGTGAAATGTCTTGCCTAAGGACACAATGACAGAACTTGAATCAACTAGCGCCCTAACCACTGAGCTGCTCCCAAGAGCTTTTTTGTTCAGGTTTTTCTATGGATCAAACAGATTCTTTACATTTAATGTTACACTGTGGAAAATTGAAGGCATAGCAATAACATCTCCATGGAGGCGGCTTTGCCTAGAATGTTCCACTGAATGGAATTGAACCCTCCAGTAGTCATATCTGTTCCAGTTTTGTGTGCACCTCAGTCTGCCAGAGCTCTCCTGTGATTGGTGGAATCACCAGCTGGCACCCGGGTCCCTACCTGCTGATTGGTGTATCGCCCTAAAGTCTGGCCAATCCTGGGCCTTCATCTGCAGCTGCCACACCTGAAAAGGACCCGCCCCCGGCTCTCCGGGCTGCTCTTCTGTCTGTAGACTGAATGCCACATTTGCTGTGTCTCCCTGTAGTTTTGTGCAGGTTTGAACCTTGAGCCACTCGTCCTTTGTGACTTACTCTGCCTTCAGTTATCCTTCTGACTTAGACTCGGATATGATGTTACCTCCAAGCTTAAACTGTTTTATTATGTTTTATGTGTCCCACTTGTAAAAAACGTAGACACCAATCGTAAAACGTTTGTTGTTGCTGTTTATCTTCTGTTAGCGACTCTGAGAGTGTTTGATAACACCTGATAGAATAAGTCTTTGTTAAGTTCTTTAGTAGTTACAACTTTAGTTTTAGCTGGATCGTAACATCCCACTGGGCCAAGATACAGAACAGATCTGTGGAGAGGCAACCTCACTCACCATAAGAATGTTTGTTTTTGAAGCTACACTGCTAATGAAACCATTGTACTTTTAAATGTTTAAACGAGGGGGAACTCAGCACTAGTTTGATAGCAGCTCATTATTATGCCGACTCTGCTCTGAACACAAACTGTTCACAAACTGACGTTCTTCTTTGTTCTTTTACCATAATTAAGAAAGTCCTTCTAGCTCTGACTCTGTGACAGGTCATTACAGGTGTTTATTTGTTTGTGCTAAATTGAACCCTTGAGTAAGCAAATACTAAAGTAAAACGACTTCTGTTGTAATTATGACACTTTTCAAAGCCTCATCTAAATCATGATGAACCTTCAAATGTTCAAACAGTGTTCATGAAAATACTGTGTTACTGTGGCAGAGTGGTTAGCCCCTCTCCTCCACTCAGTCAGGAGGTTGAGGGTTAAACTCCTGATCTTTCAGAAATGTCTCAGACGGCTGTTGTTCAAAATCATATTGTGTGTCCTTGGGCAAGACATTTCTCCCATAAATTTTGTGACTGTAAATAAATAATGCACCAAATATGTGTAGTATCTTTAAAAAACAACAAACAAGCTAAATAAAAGTTTTAGGACACGCCTCTTGCTTGTATCCATGGAGATATTATTGCAAGGTCCAGAATATTCCACAGTATGGCATTACACATATTTTTTGAGAACATCTCCATGGAGACAGGCAGGGGGCAGAAAAGCCTTGGAACATTTGATTTGTGTAAGATCTTGCATTAGTTTGACATGACACAAACAATAGCATTAGCAAACATCTACACAATACCCTCCTGTGTGTTGTGTAGCGTGTAGGGTGGTGTGGAATGTTGCACTTCCTCTAAAGCCTTAACAAGGACACCTCCACGTCATAGTTACATTTGTGTGTGGTTCACTCTGGCCTCATCCAACTGTTACTGCATTTGTCCTTCTAACATCACCAGTTTCCTTGGGCTCACACAAGAGGTACATTATGTTCAGGATTCACAGTCTCCTCGTTAGGACCTATTTTCCCCAACAAAGTGGATTAAGAGAGGAAAAAGGCGTTAGCAAAATAAAAACACCAGGATGATTCAGAGCAGAAAATATGAACATTTCAGAGCAAAATGACAAGAGAGAGACAGAGAGAGAGAAAAGGACAGAGAAAGAGAGAGCGAACGAGAGAGAAAGCAAAAGAGGGACAAAGAGAGAGAGAGATAGAGGAAGAGAGAGATGAAAAGAGAGAGGACAAGAAAGAGGAAGAAAGAGACAGAGAGAGAGAAAAGGACAGAGACAAAGAGAGAGAAAGACAAAGAGAGAGAGAGAGAGACAGTGAAAGAAAGACAGGAAGAGAGAGACAAAGAGAGAAAAAGACAGAGAAAGATAGAGCAAAAGAGAGAGAGAGAAAGAGACAAAGAAAGAGAAAATGTTAGAGACAAAGAGTGCAAAAGCAAAGTCAGAGACAAAGAGAGAGAGAGAAAAACAAAGAGAAAGAGACAGAGAAAGAGAGATGTAAAGTGGAAGAGAGAAAGACAGAGAAACAAAGAGAGACAGAGAAAGAGAGAAAGAAAGAGCGAGCAAAAGAGAGAGAGAGAAAGAAACAAGAAGGGGGAAAGTGAAGCGAGAGAGAGAGACAAAGAGAGAGGGAAAAAGAGGAGAGAAAGACAGAGAAAGAAAGAGATGGATAGATGGAGAGAGAAAAAGTCAGAGAAAGAGACAGAGAGAGAGGAAGTGAGAAAAAGAAAGAAAGAAAGAGAGCAAAAGGACAGAGACAAAGCGATAGAGAGAGAGAGAGAGACAAAGGAAGAGAAAGAGAGAAAGAAAGAGAGGAAGAAAAACAAAAAGAAAGAGAGAGAAAAAGTGAGAAAAAGAGAGAGAAACCGAGAGAAGGTGAAAGAGTGAGACAGAGACAAAGAGAAGTACAAAAAAAAAGAGAGACAGGTATAGAGAGAGAAAGACAGAGAGAGAGAGAAAATGAGAGACTGATGTTCAAAACTGATTTCAGAAAGCAGAAAGTTCCAGAATGGCTCAGTGTGCGATCCAGGTGTCACAAAAGCATCAGGCCGTTGCCGTGGGAATAATCTGCGTATGGTAATGATGAAGTCTCATTTACAGCTTTGTACTGGTGAAACAAACGACCTTTCACCTTTCACAATAAACATTCTCTGCAAAGCTCATTAGTGAACAGCTCCACAAACAGCCCCGCGCATAATGTGAAATGTTTCCGAAAAGTGATTCATTGCGTCGCCAAAGCGCTAACCGCCCATTAGCTTTGACTGAGGATGCTAAAGTTTAATAACAGCGCCGATTCCTGTGTCAGCAAGTGCTCCGAGACAAACGTGTGAGGAGAGGAGGAGAAGACGAGGAGGAGGAGGAGGAAGAAGAGGAAGAAGAGATGGCAGGTGAGGAGAGGACTCGTACTTGTATCAGGAGTAGAGGGAGAAGAGAAAGGAAGAGGATAGAGGAGAAATGGGAGGAGGAAAAAGAAAGGAGCAGAGGATGGAGAGAAAGAGAAGAGAAGGAGAAGAGGAGGAGACAAGCAGAGGAGAGTATGAAAGGAGCAGAGGAGAAAACTAACTGAACAGGAGAAAAGGGTGAAGGGAAGATGATTAGAAGAGGAGTAGATCTGGAGAGAATGAAGTCAGATGAAACAGGAGCAGAGCTGCGTGTCTCTGTGGCCCTGATGGTCTGAGAAGTTCTCTGTATCCCTCAGCTGCATCTGGAGCTCGGAGGTCTGGTTTGAGAGAGCAGCTCCTCCTCTCTCATCTTCTCCTCTGCTCTCTCCTGGTCTCCTCCTCTCATCTTCTCCTCTGCTCTCTCCTGGTCTCCTCCTCTCATCTTCTCCTCTGCTCTCTCCTGGTCTCCTCCTCTCATCTTCTCCTCTGCTCTCTCCTCTGCTCTCTCCTCCTCTCTCTCTTCTTCACCTTTGCCCTCTCCTGCTCTCCTCCTCTCTCATGTCTAGAACAGTAGGCAGTGAAGTTGCTTAGACGTTCTCTTCACCATCTGGTCAGTTTGAGTCTCCTCTTCGGTCAGAGTTCAGGTGGAAGCCTTAGCAGTTGCGGTGGTGACTCCTGAGACCTCCTTTCCATCCAGTAGCAGAGGAGCAGGTTACATGGGTTTATTTTCAGAGCTCAAAGGACTTGTCCCCATTGAGCTGCATGTACTTTTCTTCAGCCCATTGTCCTCTGCTGGGCCTTTAGCTCCATTACACAAATTGACACATTGACACACATTGCTCTGGAATGAATCTCCTAGAATCACCTTCGTTTGCCTTTACTCCTTTTCCTCTTCTCTCTTCTCTCTCATTTCAGTGACCTCATAAACTGACTTTCTTTTGCGGTAAACTGGTTGTGGATTCTTGTCATCGCAACAAACAAGCTGCGAGGAAGCTCCAGCTGGAAAAAGCCGCTAAGAACCACTGCATTGGTTTAGTAAACAGCGTCTTGCATCTGTGGAGTGTGTAAGAGCCGAACTTAAACCACGTAATCCCAGCGCCGGAGACACTACACTAGAAGAGGAGAGAGTATGAAAAAACAAACCTCTATACAACCTTTAATGTTAAGCGATAAAAGAAGTTGTAAAAATGTAAATATGTTATTTTGGGTGAATATAGGATGATGTGTTACAGTTAATACTTCATAAAAGTGCAGTGGTTTGGTGACTAGTACTTGCGGTAAATATTTTTTATAGTTTACATCAGTTAAGGGACAATTTGTGGAAAATGTTAAGAAAAAGTTGAGAAGAAAAGCACAAAAACCAAAAAAGTAGCAGTGAGCTCCAACAGAATCCCTCTGCCTATATCTTCAAGAGTCATCAACTCCATCCAAAATGCCAGACAATTTACACACGGGAAGGCATTTTTATGAGTCTAATTATAACTGGTGCTATAAATGTAACTAAAACGATAAAACCTGTCACACGCACATTAACAAAGACAGAAATGATCCAAACCCCGGTGACCTGAAGCGAGACCGAACCACGGATTTTAATTTTGCTCTTTCTTATGCAAATCTCCACAGATCCGCACATCCCGCTGGCTCTTCGTAGTGACGCTGCTTTTAACGGCCTCCTCCACGACGCTGCACACACAGGGAATTATCGTTATTAAGAAGATGTTTTATAAAGATTAAAGGCGCAACAAATGAGCTTCAAAAACATGACAAGTCCTTTGGTTTTTAAGTGTCATTTCATAAACATGTGTAATGTGTGTAATTACAGCTATTACTGCAAACAAGAATCTATGGTTCCTCTGGTGACTGGTGGATAGAAAATGGCAGCAGAGATAAAGAAAAGGGTTGTGTCTTTGCAGCGGCGTTGCAGTAAGTCTTGCCTCACAGCAAGAAGGTTGTGGGTTTAATTCCCATGCAGAGCGATGGCTGGTTTTGGTTGCCAAAACGACTCAAACTTTCACAACTTTCAAAAACTAGAGCAGAGTTTTGCTGTTGCTGTAAAGTTAATGATAACTAGCATGCTAACTGTGCACTTCACACTTCACTTGATCCTCAGACAATACAGCGCTTTATGGAAACATGCCTCAAGGGCATGGAGCAAGATGCTTTTTACTCAAATATACCAAAATGGGAGCATCAAAATGAAGATAAAATAACTCTATGTGACATAAACTGCACTGTGTAACTTTTTGTTCGGAGGTTTGTCACTTGCTTTTTTCTATGGAGATGTTATTGCTTTGTCTGGAATGTTCCACAGCATCACATTAAACAGCTCTGCATTACATTTATACAATTTGAGGTGGTTTTATTGCTCAAAAGTACAAAGAAAAACAGGTATTCTGACTGTGAGCGGGCTCGTCTCTCCACAAATCTGACCTGGAACTTGGTCCAGTTTGGTCTCCATGAAGATAGAAATGTTTAATGCCATACTGCGGAACATTCAAGACAAAACAATAACATAACCAATAGAGTAAAAGCAAACTAGTGGGCCCATGATTCTGAAGGACCTTTGCTTTTCTGACTCTTTGTTCCACCAAGTTCATGACGCTAGAAACTTCACCCATCCTTTTTCCTCCTCCTGTTTACTCCAAATAAAACAATCCAAACACGTGTTACTCCTCTGGTCTTTAGCTCTGTCCCTGTGGAGCTTTAAGTGATTCATATGAACGACACAGAGACAGAGACAGACACAGCAGTCAGTCTGATCTATGAGCCCATCACTGTTTAAACTAATGCAGACACAACCCAGACACTCATCTGGAGACACGCATAGGGATAAAACCAGGACCGGACCGGGACTAAAGCAGGACTAAAGCAAGACTGAACTAGTTGTAAGGCAGGTGTAACCCAGCACTAAACTAGGACTAAATCAAGACTAAACCAGGTTTAAACAAGAACTCCGCCAGGACTAAACCAGGGCTAAGCGAGGACTAACCCAGGACTAAACCAGGTCTAAACCAGAACTCCATCAGGACTAAATCAGGTCTAAACCAGGGCTTAGCTAGGACTAAACCAGGACTAAAGCAGGTCTAAACTAGGACAAAATCAGGACTAACCCAGGTCTAAATCAGGACTATACCAGGACTAAAGAAAGACAAAACCAGGACTAAAGCAGGACTAAACCAGTTCTAAACCAAGTCTATACTGGGACTAACCAGGATTAACCACGACTAAACTAGGACTAAACTAGGACTAAAGCATGACTAAACCAGCTTTAAACCAGAATTAACCAGGACTAAACTAGGACTAAACTAGGACTAAAGCATGACTAAACCAGCTTTAAACCAGGATTAAACCAGGACTAAAGCAGATCTAAATCAGTTCTAAACCAAGTCGAAACCAGGACTAAAGCAGTGCTAAACCAGAACTAAACCAGTTCTAAACCAGTGCTAAAAACAAGCCCACATCAGGTCTAAACCAGAACTAAACAAGGTCTAACTCTCAAACTAAACCAAGTCTAAACTATTTGTCTGAACCAAGACTGAATTGGGACCAAGGTAGACCCAAACCAGAACTAAATTAGGTCTAAAATAGGAGTATAACGCAGATCCAAACCAAGTTTAACCCAGGTCTACACTAGTGCTGAATCAGTCAGGTCTAAATCAGGTCTGATCTGTGTCTAAACCTGGAACCAGACCAAGTCTACAGCAGAATCAGTGTAATGAGTGCTTTTTATATTTAACATTTTGTTTATTTTGATTGAGTGACTTTGTGTCAGAGCCTCAGTGGTCCACAGACACAGCAGGAGGCCTCATCTCCAGCTCATTCACCCTCCAAACATTTCAATATGGAAATGATAAGATAGACTTTGCATATTTAAATCATTTGGCGTGCTCCTCTTTCCCCAAAAGTCAAACTCATTAAATTGTGTCAATTTGCAGGTACTTTGAATATATTCATAAGCACAGTGGTACTGCATTATGTGGTACTGTTGATAACCAGGTTGGCCTTAAAGAAGTGATTTTGTAAAATGTACTCATATTTTCTTTCCATTCCTTTCAAACATGTTCATGACCTCATTCCTTTACTGACAATGACCAAACATGGATTTTTCCACAAGTACACACACACACACACACACACACACACACACACACTTTACACGGTGTTTTCACACACATAAACACACAAAAACATAAAACCAGTGTAACTTTTCTAGGTCAGGTTTTAAATCATTAACAAGATGAAATCCGAAGTGAGCGCAGAGGGAGCGTTCACACCTGTTAGTCCAGCTAAGTGCTTCTATTGGGGACCAGAAGTGAAAGATTGCTGCAGTTTTCATTTGGTCCAGGTCATGCTCTCACCAAACTTCAGCCCAAACAAACTGAACCAGGAGAAAATAGCGCCCCCTCTCACCTGAGGGGGCGCTGCAGCGCAAATAGTGCTGGAAATGAAATCAGAGTACAAACTGTGCTCACCTGTTGGTCAGAGAAAAATATATGCCAGCTTTGTTGGAGGACCAAATATTGTACTTCAGATTTCTGCTGTGTGACCTTGTCGACATCTTTCTTCAGACAGAAGATCTGTAGTCAGTCTCTGTTGTCCTCTGCCTTCTGCCACAGTTGTTTCTTTTCTCCACTTGACTCTGCTTAAGCTTCTCGTGAGTCTTGGTCATGTACAGTTTGAAGCTCTTCAGGCTCTGCTCCAGGTTCTGCAGACTGTTGTAGAAGGGGAAGGGCCAGAGGCCTGTATCTGGAGGGTTTACTGCCCACAGATTGGCATCACTCTTTCTGTGAGTTGGTTCACTTTCCTCTAACATGTTTAAGAGCTTAGTTTTGTCTGTAGCTTTGGGCTTGTTGCTCTGGGCTCAGATTATTGGCTGCTTCTGTGTCCATTGTTTGTCACAAATGTCTGTTGAACACTTCTGTGCTCAGATTAAACGGGGCTCATGAGGTCATGATGATGTCATGGACAGTTCTTCCATATATGGTAAACATTTTTAACAAGGAATGTTCAGACTAAACAGCTCAGAAATAAATGTATAAGAACACATATTAATAATTTACAATGTTACACCCGCCATCTAATCCTCTAATCTATAAACTCCATTTTACTAACACATTCATTTGGCAATGATCAATCAGTCTTTATTGATCAATTGAGATTTGCTATGCTTTTTTATTAAACAAAAAAATATGCCTTTTAATAAGTCAAACTTACATTTTTGAGTCAGAATGCCATTTAATACAAACTCATATTAGTGAATATGTCCATTCATCATCACCCCCACCTGTAGCTCCCAACGTCAGGGCACACACACAGACACACACACACGCACACACGCACGCACACACGCACGCACACACAGACACACACACACACACACACACACAC
>KN497606.1:0-11008 GCA_000787155.1 Scartelaos histophorus | reverse complement strand
AAAGCTCTCGACTTTTCCCACCTCACCTTGGAGTCATTGGTGTAAGCCAGGACGTCAGCACTATCTCGTCGGGGTCAACCTCCGACCTCTCATTGATTACCATTCATTTTAGCATCACAAATATGGCCCAGGCCTTGGGTTACTGGGACACTGCTGTTCATGCCGGGGGCGAGTGAGAGGACGAAGCTGCACCACGTCCTCCTGAATTCGCCCGTGAGATCCTCGTTCCCCTGCGCTCGCCGTAGAGAGGCATAGGCCCTACGCCCTGGGGGCTCGGGCCTAAAAAAGCGGGAACCAGTCCAATCTATAACATGACATGGGGTCAAAGGTCATGGTTCATGCGCACAAACGCCACAGCCTATTCTATGACTTGCAGTAGATTTAATTTTCAGATTTTAGTCCTGTATGAGATCTGGCAATGTTGATGAACATAACGATATATAAAGAAGTTATCTTCCTATTCTTTCTTTCTCCAGCAGATGGCAACAGAGCTCTTTACACGGGGCCTACCCGTACGTAGCGCCATATCCAGTCTGATTTTATTTATCTTCTCCAAACTCAAAACGTCACTCTCTTGTTACGTGGCGCTTTTTTTTCTACAAACTTCAGCATGAGGTAAGTTGTAATAATGAACTGGCCTCTAAAAACATATAATGAAGAAGCGTTATTAGCCTATAACTTTAAACAGGCCGCATGCAGGGGACAGAGTGTCTCTTAAAAGCACCTCACAGTGGGCTCCAGCGGCTCCACTATGTTATCTGTAGTTGTGCACATCTCCTTTGACAAATGGGTCGAGTTCAAGTAGCAGACGTTTTCATCAGGTCATCAAGTATCTGCAGCAAGGCTCAGGCTTGTGCCAGTCTTCTCAGGGGCCCCACACTATGGCAGCTCACACGATCGTCACGTTTATCACTATGATATGACTTGATCCTTCGTAAAGAAACGTTCTCGTCACGTTCATGTGAAATATAAACAAGAGCTAATGTGAAAATACCACCTGCGTCACAGGATATTTTCACACTTGATCTTGACTTTACAAGGAGTGAATTAGAAACAAGTGTTTCATTAAGTAGCATCAAAAATGCAGTGTACGCAAATAATAGGCCTTTTATATACAGGCCATGACACAGACACTGGGCAAAAGTACTGTGAGAGTTTTGCCCAAGGACAACATGGCAGGGTTGTAGTATTGTGAGCTAATGTTTTAAATTGTCTTTGAATCTTTTTTTTAAGTTCAGATTTTTAAATAGAAACTCATCACTATGATGAATCAAAAATCAGCTAAGCTAAAATAACAGTGACACATTTTCCTACCTTATCCCTAAGCCCTACTTCTGGCAGGATGCACTGTGTTCTCATTTTTTTCATCATGCAAAGTTACAAATAGTAGTGAACTGCACAGGATCCAGTTTAAAGTGCCTGTGACAGATTAAACTAATAATTTTGTTAAAACAGAGTTAAGATCATTATATTGACGATTTTTCTAAAACATTCACACTTGTTTTCTAAATTTGAAAATTTTGGGGTTTAAAATTGTACTCCCTAGTTGGAAATGGTGACATCACACTAGGGATTTCCATAATTTACTTATCAATATTGTAGTACATTGGTCCCAGTCTCCTCTAATGTACACACAAATTATTATCTGACAAATACAAATTGTAATAGCCCGGACAGCAGCTTTAGCAGGTTAAGGAGAAACAGCAAAGCTGAGCCAATATTCCAGGTCAGAATCAAAGCATGTATTTAATCCATCACAAAAACAAATCTACTTACAATAGGGAGTTGTGTGTTTCAGTGAACACCAAAGCTTTTCATTTTGGAGAAGTTTTTCATTGTTTCATTATGTTGTCACACTGATGTGATTTTAATTCAGTTAAAAAAAAAACACCTTCAAACTGGATGAACTAAGGCTGGCTCCTTTTATAGGCCACCTCCCTTAACTGGGTAAGATCATTAGATAGGGCTGGTGAATACTTGAGTACATGAATATTTTAAACGTTATTTACAATAGTTACAATTCCACCAAATGAAGTAAAAATGAGAGAATTATAAACATAATAAATTTGTCATACGCACTTTGAACTCTGCATTGAAGCAGATTGAAGCATCTATATTAAGAAATGCAAGGTATTCATTGAATTTATTTGGCTGAAAAGCTTTATTTGACTCAAAGATGTGACAACATACAAACTGCAGCCATAGTTCAGTCTTGGGTTTGACCTAAAATGTCATGAATTCTCCACAAAATCTGATATAATTACGGTGCTAAAAATCTGCAGTTGGGCAGCCTATGGGAACATATGAAACATATTTATATTTAACATATTTCCATCCATCCATCTTCTTCCGCTTATCTGGCCCCGGACCCCAACTCCTTAACATATTTCATTAACTTAAAATGAAATTTCAAATTTAATATGATCTGTTTACATATCATGAATGATGGGCTAAAGACATTTATTATGAGTGTTATGAGTTTATTATGTAATGTTGTTGAAGCTGCTTCTCTACTTGTACTTCTACTTGTAGCCAATGGTTTGTATAAAGTACTACAATGGATTTATTTTATCCTACTTCTTTGTATTTATTGGAGAAAAACTGTCCAAAAAAGCCTTAGTCAATGAAACAAAAATTCTGTGGCTAAATCTGTTGAATTTTCTATATATACTCTAAAATCATTTGTTCTGTGTTTATTCTTAGTGATCGTTGTTCCGCTGGAGCATTCAAGTCACTGGTGTATGGCCTTACATGTGAGTTCAGAAGAATTCCCCACAAAGCAGTCATCGTGAATCTTTCTTTACATTGCATTTTCCCTGGAATATTACGTCAGACATGCTCCTCTTTACTTCACGGGCGTGAATCATCATAAGAGATCCTCAAGAGATCCTCAGTATGATTTGGCCAGAGGTGAAAACTAACTTTTTCAATATTTTTAAATGTTGTAGTTGTAGGCTGCTTTTGTTTTAATGTGATGATATGGCACTATACATACACCATTAAGCACTTTGGGTGACTTGGTGGCTATATAAATCCAATGATGAATTAATAATATACGTAATATAACTGTAATAAAATATTCACAGTAGTAAGTCTTTGAGTCTCTGTCCCCTGTTACTTTATTAGGAACAGTTACTTTTGAAGTTTTTAAGTGTTTTATCAGCTGTTGTATTGGCTCCTTTGCTTCTTCATAGCTTGTGTTTTTATGGCTTATGTTGTTCAGCACATTGAATATTGTAAAGGTTCCACGGAGGCTGTTACTCCAGTAACCTGGTAGCCATGACAACCTCTCTTTGTGTTCACTCAGCTCTGAGCACAGTTGGAAATGTTATTAATCAGCACGCACTTGGTAAATGTTTTAAATCCAGTGCACTGACTCATATGTACCAGCTGAGTAGTTGCCTCCATGAGACACATGTGCGTTGTTCATTATATATTTTTTTTCAAACTCCTTTAAGTTGTTAATGGTGCATGATGTAACTTTTTTTGTGGAGGGGGCGCCACCAGCTTGTCTCGTGTTATTGCTTTGCCTGGAATTTAGTACAGTAAGATAGGAGATAGATCATTTTTATGCCATTCTGTGAAAGGTAAAACAACATCTCCATGGAGAATAGGTTTTGTGCACCTTTAAGTGACGAGGGGTGTGTCGTGTGTATCCAAATGTGTTTTTCTCACACTCTGGAAAATGAAAGTGAGTTTGGCAAAAATGGGGACAATAATAAATTCTGAATCTGCTTGTTATTCACTCTGCTATTTTGGGATCCACATATGGCCATTTGTCTTTGTAAGGCTATAGTGATAAATCGTTTAAACTGATATAATATATAACTTAACTTTTATTTATATGATTAGCAACTCATTTTATTCTTTATTGTTATTTAGTTATTGGTATGTGTTGTATACATGGTCTCTAAAGCATTCCATGTGCTGAGAATACAGGGTTTAATAACAAAACAGAACTGTAAGTCAATTAAAAAGACATATTTAGACTAATCTGGTTAAAATTTAAAATTTCTCGAATGCTCACATTTTAACAATCACTCAAATCACACAAATTTGCAAACTTGAACTTTTGTAACAGGATCAAAGAAGAACAGAAAGAGAAAACCTTCTTTAGCCCACTGCTACTCATAAATAATAATAAAAAAGAAGTTATCCAATAGAATAAACATCTCTGTACAGATTCTGCATAGAAAGATTTTAAATATATATCTCTTTTTTAGAAAATTTATTCAAGTACAAAACACATTATTTGATTTATTGTCATGGTAAATCCCAAAAATGTATTACCCTTCACTGAACTAGAACATGTAACTATAGTTCTGTTTTTGGTGGGACTTTCCCCTTGTAATCTCCTTTAATATCTAACAGGACATAGTACACATATTTGGTTTCATTTTTTGGGGTTTTTACGTACAGAAAGATGACAAAATTACAGGGAAATTCAGTTCCCCTTTCTGAGATTAATTCTATAACCCTAGAGATTTCTTAGATATAACTATGGTTTCGATACGGGCACCACCCATGATATTGATAATATAATCTCCAGTATTAAACATTGTCATTGTCCCTCTGTGTCCGTGGGTTATTTAATGTCCTATTGGAATAGAAGAGCAAGAGACGCTGTATGTTTACACAACAATGCAATTGATTATTTTATATCCCAGATTTAAACAATTATAATTTTATGCAAGTGAAAAGTAAATGTGTGAACTTTATTATAATTTCACATAAATTTGTAACACTTGCTCTGTATTTTAAAAGGTTTTGAGATATATTGGTTGTCCTCCACAGCTGCAAGACAGATTTGAATATTAGTACAAAAGCATCCATCAGTCCATGTTCATCCCTGTTTGTGTAGATGCTTTTTATGGTGACTCCTGTGTTAAAACAGGAGTTGGTTTTCTCGTGTAAGTCATCACATTCACTTTGCACAGGTCTGGGTGCAGTGGTGTAATTGTCCGTGGGCGCTGAGAGGAGAGCTGGAGGAGGCTTGGAGGAGGAGAAGAAAGACAGCATAATGGAAAGATGGACGGCCGCAGAAGGACGGAGACCAAGAAAGTGGAGCTGCAGTGACTCATGTGTGGCCTCATCAAGGTAAACAAACCAGTGTATTGCAGTGGAGTCTCCGTGGCAACAGGCTCACACTTTTAGTAGTAAAATGCAAAGAGAAAAATTTGGAAATCATATTTTTTATTTAATCTAGTTTAAATTGTAGTTGGCTGTCACTATGGATATTAAGCATACACCTTGAACTATAACTAATACTTCTATCTGTAGGTTTGGGAGTGATAAAATAATAGCACAATTGCCATGGCTTTTAACAAATTTAAACAAAATATTGTATCTTTTCAATGGTAACGAGTTCAAAGAGGTTATCTGAGAACAGAAAGCTGAAACCAATGAGTAGGCTAATAAAGATGAATTATGAACTGTCTTAATATGGCAGGAGAGATGTAGATATATGTTCAGGTTGAGCGTGTTGGTCAATAAACACAATGTCTAAGTCAAAGTGACGGATGGTCCACAAGTACATAAGGAGTCACCCATTCACCTATGTGTGAAGTCCTGTCACTTAAATTACTGCATGCTCATATTGGTCACATGAATTCATTCCATCCTCTGCATATTTCCAATGTAACCATTTCCATACAGACAACTTTCTACAAAAAATATATTTAATTTATTTATTTTGTCATGTTTAAGTAAAAATACATTTAATGAAATATTAACACAATAAATAAATAACAAATAAATACATTTCTGAAATAAATTAAAGTGTCTATAGTGAAACACATATGCCACTCTGGTATGTACAGTACATCCCATTTTCTTAGTCTCTGTGAATTCCAATCGACTGTTTCCATTAGTCCCTATTGACTAGTGTTCTTCAGCATAACGCATTAACATCAGTCTTCACCAGTTTCCAGAGAACTCTGTTTCCCAGCATGCCCTGCGACTGAGGTATCTGTCCTGTCTGAGCACGCATAGTCTCAGTTGTGCGTCTTGTTTCCATATTTTGGGAAACTCGTCTTTTCCAGTGGATAGTTCTTGTTCACGTCTTGTTCATCCTGTCTTGGCCTTTCTGCTGAGCTCCAGATATGTGGAGGATTTGAGGAAGCGTGGGTAGCAGTCCTTCTCCATAAGAGTATAGATTTTGGCCTGGGCCAGGTCGAAACAGGACGCTGTGGGGTTCTCCAGGTTCGCTCTGGTGATGGCTTTGGTGGTGTGGTCAAGATTAACCTTTAACAAGAAGAGTTACACATTATTACACTTATATTTTCATAGTTGGATGATAATTACAGACTTTGTGTAGTGTTCAATAGCAGTTCTATACCTCTCTTGGTGCATCAGAGACAATGAACTCATCATAGATTTTCTTGGCTTTTGCAAACATTTTGGAGGGTTTGGAGTTCTTGTAGTCCTCGCATGCCAAATAGAAAGCAATATTTTCCTCACTGAATTCAGAAACAAGGAAAGCCCTGTACAGGCAGAGGCCATCTGTAAAAAAAAAAAAAAAGAATTGTTTAGAATACAATTAACCAAAATTCACAGTAAGGACATGTTCTTAAAGGTATACAATCTGACAACTTACTTTGGCTGCATAACAGTTTGTCAAACGACTCCTTCCACTTTAGGGGCTCCTCTAAGCTCAACCTGTGATGAAATGGAGCACTATTTAAGCACATGTTTAAAATCAATCACAATTAAAAAGTTACATTAAAATTAAAATGTTATCATACCTCGCCTTGTCATTCTTCTTGCACTGCCCTGTAACGCAGTGATCTGACTTCTGCAGAAAATTTCCAAACAGTGCTTTAAGCTCTTTTGCCCTGGAGAGACAGAAAAATGTGTTAAAACAAATCTGACAAACAAATCATAAACTTGAGCATGCGTCAAAACATATTGCTGTAATCTTACCGTTCAAGGCAGGTAATGGGCAGTGAGTCCAGTCCACGACACATGTTGAAGCGATGTTTTATAATCCAAAGAGTCGTAAAGTGGAAGTTGTTGTCAGTCTGAGAGCTCTTAGCGCTTGTGCTGTCTGTGTGAGCCAGAGGAACGTCTTTAAACAATGCCCAGTCTGTGACATCACTCCTCTCTCCACCAATCAGGAGGCCAGTGGGAGGCTGTTCTCCTGATTCAGAATAACATGTGATTTTTTTTATGTGAAGTACTTCAAAAACTACGCGTGTTAAGTGTGTTTGTGTATGTGTGTTTGAGGTTTAGTGAAGAGGACCAGACGTTCTCACAAGAACAGAAAATCCCCTCAAGTGTGAAGACCGTGGTGATTTTCACTTATAAAATATTGACCTAGATCAAGTTCCCTTATTATAATGAAAGTAAAAGGCATGATTTTAATAATAATAATATACAATTACTTATAATAATAATTAATAATAATGCATTTGATTTATATGGCTCCTTTCAAGACTCTCAAAGTACTTCTGTGTATTAATTTACTCCATATGCTTAACATGACAAAATGCACCACTCTCTGATAGAGAATTTGCCTTGAAAGTTCATTGTGCCATTTTTTGGTTGGGAGTCCGTCACATGCTTGTTTCTATGGATATGTCATTGACCTCCATGGAATGTTCCATAGTATGACTTTAAACAACCTCTTTACCTTACATTTATTCAATTACAGGTGGCTTTATTGCCCCAAAATACCTAGAAAAACAGGCGTTCCGACTGTGAAAGGGGTCGCCTCTTCACAGATCTAACCTGCAACTTGGTCTCTATGAAGATAAAAAGTTTTAATGCAATGTGAAACATTGAGTTCCCCCAGAAAAGTTACGCAATGCACCTTTAATAAAGCAGAAACAAATATTTTATTCATAATGACATAACAAATAATGTATAATGTGATTCAGGCTTAGAAACTACTTCATTAAAGGGATAGGTTCATGGTATTAATTAAGTAGTTCATAAGTAGTTATTCATTAAGTTGCGCATTAAGAAGATTGTAAGTCTTCATGTTTTATTAAAGCAAATTATAAGTTAAATAAGGTAAAGAACATTGGTCGTTTAGCGTTTTTTTTTACGTTATCTGAATGAATGATGAATAAAATGAACTAAAACTGCAGTATACCTCAACAAATAACTTCTTGGTTTCTATTTAAGACAATATAGTAACGCGTATTTACCCTGTTGACATGTTTGGGCTGCTGGCTGCAATCCTCAGAACTGTCACAGCCGAAACATGTCATTAAGGTAAGTACGCGTTACTGTATTGTCTTATAAAAGAACTCAAGAAGCTAAGAGTATATAAGAGGACAAAATGAACAAATGTTGGGAGAGTAATAATAGCATTTATGTTGACAGGACGTCGATTCCACAGCCCCTTCCCACACTCTCATAACTCCTAACAGCATGTGAGCCGTTTACCGTCAAAATACAAAGTTTTGCTGTGATGTTTCTGGTGTGTTAACCTTTCCCCTAGTTGATAATTAACTAGAAATGAAAACCCCTTATTAACAAGCAAAATTTTATAAGGCTATATTCATTTAGAAGTTCCTGTTGTTGGCTGAGAATTATTAATTTACTTGAACTTCATGCATTTGGATCATACAGTTGAAAGGGCACATATACTATTTTCTGATCTGTTATAATGTTGTTTCTTCATCAAAAACACATCTGGAGTTGTTTTTTGTTTCATTCACACATGTTTAACAGTTCTTGTCATAAAACAAAAACACTTGTGATGTTATGTAGTAATACAAGAAGTGCTCCACTGTGTTTTTAAATTCAATACACCTTCACTAGAATAATTTGACACCTGGAATTGCGCATCTCAGGTAAACAAAGGGTAAATGGTAGTTATTAACCTGAAAACTACTGAAACAACGTGTGTGGGTCTCTGTTCATTTGAATGGTCCCCCTTAGTGAGTAAATTGCTCATCTTAAGTTGGAACTATATTACTCAATGCACAGCTCTCACATCCCAGATTCTTGGATTGTGATTCCATGTTTCCTGCTTGATTTTACTGTCACCGGGACCTATTTTTATCCTGGTCACAGTGAAAACTATTGTTCACAGGCTGAGAATGTCTATCTTTAGTCCTGGCTAACAGAGAAACCTTTGATTGGGGCTGTGGCTCAGCGAGGAGGCAGGACAAATGCCAGGAAGGAGCTAAAATCAAGAGCAGGATGTAAAGACGGCCAGCTTCCTCGGCCACAGTCGACTCAGACTATGCCTATACTTGGAATGACTGGGTGGACATTCACTACGGATATTACTACTGCTGCGCTATACTTCCTCACACTGACAAAGATATTCAGTATATTTGAAAACTCACAGTGTAAGCTAAATTATGATGGAGGATATAGAGGCTACATATTCAGCTCATATGTACAGTATAGTATGCAGAAGTACAAATAGTGGTCCAATAAGTTACATAAGTAAGAATCTAAAAATATTTGGGGATAACCAAAGAAAATTAAGTTACAAGTTGAGAAAATGTGACTGAGTAAACTCTCCATTTTTGATAATATGACAAAAGGGCAAAAAGGAGAAGCAGGCCGACATGTGACCAGTTTTCAGATCCATAAATGAATTTTGCTGTGTGTCCTGTGTAATGTCATGAGACCAAAGAAGGGAGAAGTTCATTGTTGTCTAGTTCTGTTTTATGTCATGTCTTTCTTCAGTCTGCATGATGATTTTGTCCACAATGGGTAACCACAGAAACTGGATGAGAGAGATTACCTTTCACTTGAAGTTCAGTTATACCATCATTCTTTTAGTTTTGCGCCTAAAATGGCTAAAATGACTAAAACATTATATCTTTATACTGTAAAGTTTAAAAAGCATATTTACTGTTATCATTATTATTATTGTTCATCATCTTGTTCTTATATGTGTTAAAGAGAAAGTGACTGAAGCTTGAAGCAACTGTAGACCAAAGATGGGAGTGAATTAAAGCAGACCTATTTTGCAAAATCAACTCTTCAGAGTTTTTAAGCAAGTTATAGTCGTATCCCCTTCTCATTTACCTTCTCAACGTTGTTTTTGGAGCAATTGTACCTTTTTGAGCAATCTTTCATTGCTTATTTTCACAGCAGCATCTGCTCCCTTGGGATTCTAGCGCAGGGGTCAGTGGATTTGTTTCTTTTATCAAGTCATTTTAGATCAATGTTACAGTTTAAACTGTGCAAATTATAATATGATGTTCCACAGATGTCATAGGTTATAATTACAAAGCAGCAGAAGCACTATATGTCCTCTTTAACACAGCCAGACAATTCCATACATCATCACCTTATTTTCAGTGTATCTCTATTTGTAGTTCATGTACAGATTTAGACAAACTTTACTGATCCACAAGGAAAATTAAGTTGTAAGTTCACACCCTAGTTATATGTAGTAGAAAGTAAAGATGGCTCAAAGACCACTGTTTGAGGTTACATTCATGGCATAGGCTCATAATTACACTCTGCAGGGCTCTCTGGGTGCCCTTTTAGAGCAAATCGCCAATCTTTTCATGACACAGCTGTTGCTTATCCACTCTTATTTCTCACAATGTCACGTTACATCACCCGTGCCACTGTTACTACTCTCCTAGGCCCTGAATACACAGTGACACAAATACCCAGAAACCTCATCAACTAGACTGAATAGCTCACTTTTCTATTTGTGTTCTTTTGTGTTGTTGGCTAAGGTCTGTGAACAAAACAGGTATGGCCACACAATGAACAGACTCAATTAAAGTTTAGTTAAATTCAGTCAAAAGTGGCCTATTAAAAGTCTATTCACTTTAGGTTGACTAAGCAAATGTGGCCCAGTTTAGGTAGCATATACCCAGAAAAGACACATCTTAATTTAGCGTGGCACTTGCTAAAATTGGTCCCATTTTCACCTGTTGGTCAATGTTCTTTTATGATACAAACAAAATAAAGCCTGACATAAAAAGCACAATTCATTCAGTGTTACATTTCCCATCAACTAGATTATAGCATTTAAAAAGTGCTGTTTTCAAGTGTCCACCAACTGCTTGTCTCCATGGAG
>JACN01119875.1:0-42794 GCA_000787155.1 Scartelaos histophorus | reverse complement strand
TATACACACACACATACATATACATATTTGAAATCTTAAAATAATTCAGAAACCTAAGAATATTTTGGACTGCATTTCACTAGCTGTCAACCTGCCAGAAGCAGTGGGCGCTCGGGGATGCATCTTGGCCCACATCTTGGGCCAGTATCTTGATCAGGAGTACTGTGTTTCAGAATGATGAAAATGAAGAAATTTGGATTGCTGCCATAATAATTAACAATTGAAGACTATTATCTTTTGAATGGGAAAACTCCACAAAATGTTGCATAACAGGAAGCTGAAACCCAGAGCTGGAGGATTAGCCTTTCATTGGTAACTGTGTCACCGACTTTGTTCATTGATTAACTTCAATTCATCAACCCCTTATCCCCACCCACATCTCAGGTCAAACATTTAGATTTAAAAAATATCATATAACCATTTTCCAACAATAAAAAACTTGAAACTTGATTTTAAATGCTGGCTAAACCATAAAACCACAGTCTCTTATTCCTGTTATCGGCCCCAATCCTGTACAGCTGAGGTCTGCCTGTTTGCCTCACCTCCCTGCAGGCCGTGCTCCAGTCATTCCCATTCTCACCCTAATATGCCTTTCTCCTCCTGAATATAAACTCATTTCCAGACTTGTATTTAATTATCCAGGATGAGGGATATTTTGCTGTTGTGGCAGAAACCTTGCCTCTTTTCCCTGTTAAAAGTTCACCATTTCTTCATTAGCGGCCCGGCTGTAATTTACAACGCCACGCTAATTCTCACAGTAATTCAATGAACCCCAAATTAACCTGGGCTGGCTAGTGTTTCCCATTAGCTCATTTTCGCTCCTCAATCCATTGTCTGGGAGCAGTCAAGCATGGCACAGTCGCATATTAAGGGCAGGGATGATGGTTGGATTACATCTGATTAAAATCTGCTAATCACATCTCGCTATGATATCTTGGTCACACTGTGGTGCTGCCTCAAGTGCTCCAACATATCAGGGAGGATGGTAAAAGGATGTTTTATTGCAGAATTGGTCTTTTCTGGTGTATTCAATTGAAAAGGACTTTAATTTGACTGTTTAAAAGAGTCACGTTGACTTCCTGGTCCATTAGCTGAAGTGGTAGTGTTTTTAAGCTGGTTGGACTCTGGTGCTTCTCAACAGGTCTAGTGGGGCATAATTATACCATGACTTGACTGATTTTTTTTTCCCTCACAGAACCAACATTAATTCCTATTTCTTTTTTCTTCTCTTTTTAATTATTTAAAAATTTTTGTGGGTTCTATCAGTCACAACCATCAGTCATTCATTTTTTTTTCTAGAATTTCCAGCATGGATGAAAAAACACTTCATGGGCACTTGACAAATGCTTGTTAGGCAAATCCTCAACAGTGGCAGAACATAATGAGGTAAAAGTAGTAAAGTACTCTACTAAGCAAAATGCAGATACCTGAATGGTTTATCCATCCATCCATCCATCTTCTTCCGCTTATCCGGGGCCGGGTCGCGGGGGCAGCAGTCTAAGCAGGGACTCCCAGACTTCCTTCACCCCGGCCACTTCCTCCAGCTCCTCCGAGGGAACCCCGAGGCGTTCCCAGGCCAGCCGGAAGACATAGTCCCTCCAGCGTGTCCTAGGTCTTCCCCGGGGCCTCCTCCCGGTGGGACATGCCCAGAACACCTCCCGAGGGAGGCGCCCAGAAGGCATCCGGACCAGATGCCCGAGCCACCTCAGCTGACTCCTCTCGACGTGGAGGAGCAGCGGCTCTACTCCGAGCTCCTCCCGCGTGACTGAGCTCCTCACCCTATCTCTAAGGGAGCGCCCAGCCACCCTGCGGAGGAAACTCATTTCGACCGCTTGTATCCGCGATCTCGTCCTTTCGGTCACTACCCAGAGCTCATGACCATAGGTGAGAGTAGGAACGTAGACTGACCGGTAAATCGAGAGCTTTGCCTTTCGTCTCAGCTCCCTCTTCACCACAACGGTCCGATACAGCGACCGCATCACTGCCGACGCTGCACCGATCCACCTGTCAATCTCACGCTCCGTCCTCCCCTCACTCGTGAAGACCCCGAGATACGGAGAATGGTTTACTTAAGTAGATTTTGAAATCGATAGTTTTACTTTACTTGGAGAGCAGATACTTTTGTACAACTCTACAGCATTTCTGAACAGGACTAAAAAGTTAAATATATTTTCATTATTGCATGAGACCTGATGTAAACCTTGCAAGGCTTTTTTTTTTAATCAAGTCCATAATTTCAACTTTCTACTTTTTACTCTTTAAGTGCATTTTTAAAAAGACACTTTAATACTTTTATTTATTTTTCATGTGATACTTTAACTTGAGTTTTGTCCTTCAGTAACTGTACTTTAGTTCAGTAACAAAATGTAGTACTTCTTCCACCACTGTTCCTCCCTGTATTAGCCAAGAGTATGGACGCACTTTGTACCATTTACATGTCTTCTTCTTCTTATAGAATCAATGGACATTAAATAAACCAGACAAGCAGCTCATGGCTCCAGTAAGGCGGCTCTGGGTGTCTTTACAATATCATTTTGAATAGTTAGAAATATAGCCTTGGGTGCCATCTTTGAACAATTAGCCTATCCATTGCACCAAATAAGTCCTGATGCTCCAATTTGAAATCACTAGTCACAAGTGAAATAGTCCGTATTGTAATCAAGCCATCTTGTTTGAGCTTAACAGAGTGTCAACATACATAATGCACAATTACTGAAGCCCATTACACACTAAAGGATCATTTACTCGATTCAGGACCCGATTTGCTTCTCTCAGACTTCAAGGAGGTGTCAGTCGACTTTGGGTCTGTGATTTTTAATCTTTTGCACCCCTCGTGTGTGTAATGTTGGTGGGATTCTGAACAGCTCTGTCACATTGTAACCACAAAACATCACCATTAAAACGGAGCACAACGGACAAAAGCATAAGATACAAACTCAGGAAACGGCGAAAATAATGAGGCAACTTTATTACTCACCTCTCATAAAGTTAAATTGCAACGTTCATCGTATTATCCATTAGAACTGGTCCTCCACAAATATTCACAAAGAGTCCTCAAAACAGCTCTAATCCAGTGTGAAGCATTCTTTAAAAAGTAAAAAGGTGAGAGAATATCCTCGTTTGTTTGTTAAATTCACATGACACGCAGGTCTGGATGCAGCTCCTGCAAATTAGTGATTCTACTTCCTATATACTTTATCAGCAGCCTTCTGTGCATTAAAAGTTTTTATCTGACTGCACCAAATTTCATAATTTAAAAAAATAGTTTAGAACACTTTAGAGTCTTGAAGTGAGTTGCTTTACCGTAGACAGGAATCAGCTGACCAAGGTGTCCTCACAGATTTGATCTTGTGGTGGTCTCTTTGCTGCCATATCCTGTTGCATTTTTTCGCTCAGAGAATCGGCTTTAGAAAAATACTATATTCTAACACATGTTTCTTTCCATACAATTACCATAAAAGAGTCTCATAATAATATAATTATAAAAACTTCCATTCTGAACTCACTGAACCTAGTTTATTTAGTCAGGGTATAAACTTGCTGTTTTCTTTGCATTGGTGTTAAGTAACATCCTTAGTAATTGGCTACAGCAGATAGAAAAAAAATCAAGAAAAACTATTGTCTCATTATCCACTCCTTTCCAAATATCAAGCCTCAATATATGCATTTTATTCATCATCGCAAACAGTAATTAACGGTGAAATAATATAAATAGACTATATACAAAGTTTTGCTGAAGTCATGCTGAAAATCTTTGACAGCATGAAACCAAATCTGCCATCTTGTACCCCCTTACAAAGTAAAACTGCACTAGGGTTGTTAAAGTTGCAGAATAGTGAAAAGATTGCATATAATTTTCAGTTTGTCCAGTCTTTTCATTGAATGAGAATTACCTTAAGTAGCCTGACCGAATCTAAATGGAGCTCCTAAATTAGCCCAATGGTGGAGTGAGTTAAATGATTCCTGACGTCTCCCTGGCCATTATGCACACCCTGCTTGGCACATCGCAAATATCCAGCCCTGACCCTGCCTCTAACCTCCATCACTCTCACTAGTCATCCCCCCATCCACCTTTTTATGACAAGTCTTAAGGAAAATGGAGAAAGTTGTGGACTAATCAGAGAGTACAAGAAAAAAATCTGAAATTCGGATGAAATAAAATATTTCTTTGATAGTGTAAAATTCCCCATAAATCTCAGGCTAGTGCTAACTCATTGGTTTTCTGTCAATTTTATTGATGGTTCATGCTCTACCAAAAGACAGTTTGGATAGTTAGCAGCAATCATTCAGGGGTCAAAGGTCAATGTGAGGTGATCAGGAGTGCATGAGATTAGTGAAGTAACCTGACACATTTTTTTGGGAAGGGTGGATGTGAATGCTAGCAGTACAGTCAGCATGCAATACAGTGGGTTATTTTGTGGGAAAAATGGAACAACTAACCCTAACAAACAAAGTGTGAACATGTTCAATGTACTGATTTTTCTGCAAATGATTGTTCTGGCCAATAAACAGATCAATATATGATCAATATAACAGATCAATATATGATAAGACAACTAAGATTGTTTGTATTGAAACATTTGTCTAGCATCTGTATATGATTTTTTGATGGCAGATGTGAAACCTGCCCCCCCTCACCTGGCCTTGGCTCAGCCCTGTGCTCTCTGGTCTCCTTCAGGACAAAGGTGGCACACTATCAGATGTGCAGATATGCAGCAACATAGATAGCATCTAGTGGTGACTCAGGGGCGTTGAACTGGTGGTGTAAAGGATGCTGTTTCCCCAGGGCCCAGTGCAAGGAGGGGCCCCTCACCAAGTGTTGTTCCAAATCTTATTAAAGGTGTGGTTGCTCAGTCACACTCACACGTCACACACGTTAAATGCAAATTTTTTAATGATTCACTTCATTGACCTGCATCTGGCCCCTACGTGAAACGTTTGTACATTTCTTGGTTAACCCCTTAACATGCAGGGACATTTTGGTGCAACTGTCTTTTATACAGCCTCTCCAAATTACAAAATTATCTATTATTGAAACTTTAATTCCAATATGTGTAATAATAATGTTTTCCAGACCAAGCCTATTCATTTGGAAAGTCCACAAAGCAGGCGGTGATGGTGCGTGTATGTTCACTGGTGATCACTAGATGGCACTGTGCACACTTTCCCTGGCTGCCCCTCAAGTCTGGCATCTGAACCTGTATCATGACTAAAGAGGGACCCTTATCTCGCACTGCCTTCTACATCCAAGGAGATCTCGTGTGAAACCAACAACAGGGTCTGGCAAATGCGCACAGGGCTTGTTTGTGAATGCTGGATCCACTGCTATCAGATGAGAATGAAGGGCCTGCAAAATTAGTGGATTTAGATAAGAGTGTTTTGTGTACATAAGAAGCTGACAAAAAGGACACCGATGCTTTTATGTGAGGGGAGACTGCAATATCATAGTACTCTCTCTAGCGCAGACAATACTGTTTTTGATCTGTGTGAACTGCTCTGTCATGTTGCCAGTTTAAGATTTTTGATGTAAAGTCAGATTACTTTGACTGTTGGAGTAAATGACATCTTGAATCTGCACTTTCACTTTTCATCTGGGTTGTCATCATATTTTAGGGTTATATTATTAAAATGTGTCACAATTTTACAATTATTTACAATTAACAAAACAACAATGATGTTTTTTTTCCATCTCATTGTCTACTTTTATACATCATCAATCTTCAAGTGTATGACCAGCTTTATGAAATCTAATTCTTGAAAACTAATTTCACATAAACAAACCCTTTTACTTTTTTGAAGTATCATCATTACTTGAAATCCCTTGTCAAATTTCCACCCATTATTATTTTTGTTTGTTCTTATGAGTATATTGTGGCATAGATAATCACTTGATAGCAGCAATAAAAAACAGCAATATGGCACCACTTTCTTTTGCATTTATCAGCTAAAGTGATGTGTTGTGCGGACTTATAGAATGTGGGACAATTGTAATTTTTTGTCATTTGTGTAATAAGGGGGCGACACCACATCTCATAGAACTGGTACAAATACATTGCAGGCATTGTCTGTTAGCTTAAGGATTGCATTTAGTCCTCCATATCATGTTGAGAGCAAAACAGAGCAAGGGATTCCTGATGCAATTTCTGTGGTTAAATAAAGAAAACAGCCTCAACCATGTAAATGCGATGTGTCGCGTGGGAGGAACTTTGCTGAACTTTATCCACTGCACGTTACCACTGATGATTTATAGGATCAGGATGTTCTTATGATGTGTATTAACATACAGATCAAGTAATGATATCAATAAATGTGTGGTTTTTTTTTGTGTGTGTAAAGTAACCATTTCCAGATCAGATCAGATTTCTAGATACTTGTTACTTCAGAAATGTTACTCGACTGCTTGGGTGTGAGAAACCTCCATCCAAACTTGAGATGATCCAGCCAAAGCCATTTGTAGCATGTGTCTCTAAAATGACATCTCCTTTTGAAAATTCTCGTAACATTTAAAACAAAATATCTAACTTCTTTTACCTGAGATAAGAAATAATAGTTTGGTGCTTCGACAACTTCTCAGTCATTTATGTATATTTTTTTTTCTCTTTTTTTATGTGTAAGCAGCCATGTTTGTTTTTGATGCAAACACACCATGTGTCGCTCTGATTGGTTAATCCGCCTGCATGTGGCCCATTGTTTCTAATAGCCCTTGCTGAAGTGACTTTATTACCTGCAGTTTTCCTTGTCTACTAATTGGTTTACGATTAACTGTAATTTCAGAAAGATCTTCTGTCATTATTAAAAATGAGTATTAATTTGAAACTTGTTAATAAATCTTGTTTTCTTTTTCTATCATAACCATATAAATATACTGCTACTCAAAAAAAAAAAAAAAAAACAATATAGAACTATTGATTTGATACTAAATTTGGTGATACAATATCATCATCATCACCAGCCACTATATCAATATATCGCCAAGAGCATTGACAGTGCTACAATTTTGATGTTTGTTCAGAAAATTTAGGCGTATTCATGCAATACATTTGACATATTCATTGTTTTACTTGTTACAACTGGTTTATTCCTTATTGAATTAGGGTTAGAGTGGTTTAACAAATAAATACTGCTGTTAAAATGTATTTGATTTATAAAAAATATTGCAGACTATCAGTTGCAATATATTATGGTATGTATTGCCATATTGTGATATTATCGTATCGTGAGCCACATATCAAGTATCATGTGGAATTGTGAAGAACCCTGTGATTCCCAGTCCTGCTCTTGTCCTAATCTTGTAAAGGAACTTGAGCCTTGCAAATAGAAAACAGCCAAAAACTGGAGTATGGGGCAATGTGTTGTAGAGTAGATCAGTGCTCATGTCATCACAACCTTTTTGCTTTGCCAGGAGCTCACTATCTATCTGTGTGGCTGGAAGACACGGCAAACAATACGCACCCGGCTCTCCAGTTCTCCTCGTTCCCCTCTCCTACGCTAACAACATCATGCACCTGCTCCACTCAGGCAGGACATAGAACAGAAAAAGACCAAGCAAGCAAGAAGATAGACCCACATTTTTTTTCTTTTTGCTTTTTTTCCATTTAGAATGTACCAGGTGACTTCATTTTTTTCTAGTATCATGAGCATCCGGCTTGCAGTTGTTCCGCCTTCATCCCTTGCGGATATATAAGCCAGTCATGTACACTTGAATTCATAAGAGCTGCCGAAAAATCCAATTTCCTAGAGAGATCCATACCACTCCATGCGTTTCGGGGCTTACAAAAACATAAAATATTATTCCTGGAAAGTTTGGAGTGAAAGTGTTGGTGGATTAGGTTGATGTTGTTCAGTTGTGTATATATTTTTAACCCATTTGCTCAGAGTGGAGGAACAGACAGCCATAAATGAATTTTACGGCCATGCAAGCTGCAAACTGTTCTCCACCTGTGCACAGTCATCAGCCTATTTACAGACACTTGCACACATAAAAATAAAGTTATACAAATATGTTGCAAAGCTTCGACCCACATGCTGCCCTGCAAATTTTTCCACATGATTTGTGAGTTTGTGTTTGTTTCACTGAACACAACAAGGCCCTTTCCACATATTTGTTAAAAGGTGCACTGTGTAACTTTTTGGTTGGGGCTCACCTGCTTGTTTCTGTGGATATGTCATTGCTCTGCCTGGAATGTTCACGTGTGACATTAAACAGCTCTGCCTTACATGTATTTAATCGCAATGCATTTTACTCCTTAAAATACCTGGAAAAACATACATTTTGACTATGAGTGGGGTTGTCTCTCCACAGTTATGACCTGTAACTTTATCTGGTTTGGCAGACACTTTCTGTCTTAATATCTTACTGAGACAACACAAAAACATTTCTGTGGAGAATGCATTTTTGTGAGTAATTTATATTAAAATCTAATAAATGTACATGATTATTTGGTCATTTTAAACCATAATATTGATTGAAAATGGCTTGAAGAGCTATAATTAAAATGGATGAACTTAGAAACCACACTTTTTAATTACATTTTACTGTAGCAACCAATATATTTTTATTTCCATGTTTTTATTATTATAATAACAAAATGGTTGTGTAACGTATTTGAAAAATGGAGGTATGACAGTTAGCATTTTGTGGGCGGAGAGGGGTAGGTGAAAGTTTTCTGAGCAAACACCAAGTGTCACTATGCAAGATCGCTTACAAGAAGAATGCATATTTTTCTCAAGGTATTTTGAACAACAAAAACATCTGCAGTTGAATAAATGCAAGACAGTTATGTTTAATGCCATACAGTGGAACATTATCGGCAACGAAACAAATAAAATCTCCATAGAGACAAGCAGGTGACAAAACCATGACTAGAAAAGTTACATAATGCACTTTTTAAACAGTGAGAAGTTGTCTTGAAGCAGATGACTATTGCTTTTTATAAAACTGTAGCTTACTTTTATTTTCGATAAAGTCGTTAAGTCTTGAATTGACTGACAACTGATCCATATTATGCTATTTCCAGATATATAAACCACAATTTGAGTTTTGGAGATATATACAGACTAATAATAAACAGCTACTCAAACGTGTGAATGAAACAAAACAACGTCAGGTACCTTAAAATTATGGAAACATTACAAAACGTATTGTTATTTCCATGGCATCATATCTGGTTGATGGTTGATATTGTTGTGTTTTTATACAATTCTCTATATGTGCCGTCTCATATTGATACGAGACCACCTGCTCCAATCACACAGTCAACACTCCAAGTACATTTCTTCTGTTTTGACTTGCCAAACAAATACAAATTGACTGCGCACACTATAACACATGGACTCACATGCCTCCCATACCATCTAATCTTCACATATGGCCCGTGCATATTCCCACATAATGGAGCATAGCAGACTGCACCCAATCACTGTACATGCATGCCAGGAAAACTGGATAACTGGCCTTGTTCAATATAAACCCATTTTTCAAAACCCAATGTATAACTTGGAGCTACAACTGAGGTGTTGTGATTCAAAGCTCTTGTAGAGCAGAGTGATGTGTTAAACAATCAAGAAAATATTAGACATGTCTTAGGATGTGTACTCACGTGTTTTAGGTCACATTCATATGTGTTAGATTTAGTTCTGTTTATTTTACTTTTTGACTGGCCTTGTAAAAATGCACTCAATATCATTCACCACAAATGGCACCATGAGCCAAACTCAGTGCAATGACAACACACTTCAAGTGGACAAACAGAGCCCAATGAATACACAAGCACACGCTCACTGATGCTGTACACGATAGACTTTCACCTGAGGCTAAATACACCATGAAGGCTCTATGTACTAATGACAGCAGAACAGGCACATACAGACCCAGGCTTACCTGCACAAAAGGATGCAGGAGGAGACGTGTCCCACTCATATTAAGTTGATCCAAATTGGCAGATGAAAACTTGTGTCAAACAGCAGCTCATGACTATTAAATAGGAATATGTGATCTGATCACTTATTTACCCCTTTCCAAGAAACCGAGGTCAGCTGCCTTCATACTCACTCGGCCTGCTCCAAAGTGTGAGTGGAAATGTTCTGAGAGTGCCTGGAACAGGTGGACTTTTCATGTGAATCATACTGCTGCTGTCATGTTCACATGGCCTAAGCACAGCGCTCTCAGAATGCTCTTTCATCTCGACCAAACTAGTGACTTAAGTCTCTCCACTGTGGATGTGTTGTTCCATTGTTTTGGTAAACTATGTTAAAATGAAAGTAAAGATTACTGTCGCTTCAGTGTGTTTATTTTTTCTGTGGTAAGTCAGTAAGACAGTTCCTATAGCATATCTGAAAAATCATTTGCTTAACGTAAATGAGATGTCCTTTAGTTATATTTGCCAAAATGTATGATAGCTATTTTATTAGAAATTATAGATGCAAAGTTTTACTGATAATGCTGAATTACTAGACACCTGAACGTCTTTTAGCCCTCCATCCACACCTTACTGGTACTTTGCCCTCCCTGTAAAGAGTGGTCTGACAGGTTTTTGGGCAAAGACTATTGAATTTTGTTGTTTAGTGCACTCAGAGTTCTCTGGGAATATAGTCACTGCTTAAACTCAAGTCTTTCTTTTCCTGGGATTACGTTTCTCGCTGCCTCTCAGACTCAATCACTGGTTTCACACTGACAGAACATCCTTCATCCTTCCACCCCAGCATCTCTTATCCCCATCCGCCATTTTTATTTTTTCCTCCTAAATATTCCTATGTAAATCTGTGGTGACGAGTGGGGTACAGAGGGAGTGCCAGGCAGACAGACAGATGGAGTCAGGGAAGAGGGGAGAGAGAGAGGAGAAATGAGAACTGCTTATGTAAAAGAAGCCAAATCCAGGTCAGACTCTACATTCTCCACTGTGTCTGCTCCTACTTTGTGTACATGGACTGGGATAAGGCAAATGTGACAGATTGACTCCAATTTAAAACACACAGAAACTGGGAAAAATAAACTTGATGGTAGCAAAACTTTGAGTATACTCTCTCAATTTAGGCCAATTCTTACACATAATTTAAATAGAATAAACCTCCCATTGCTGATAATCTTTTATTGTCAGTCCCAGATGTGCACATAATTTTTTGAGTTTGTATTTGAAAGGGCATCTGAAATAAAATATTGTATATCAATTTGCATGGGAAATTGAACCATTGAGAAATATACAGCCAATGAAATCAAATAGCTTTAAAATGTTACTTTACAGATGAGTTTCCAAAAGTTACTTGTTTGTTTTGCTTTGTTTGGAAGTCACCAGGAAATGACATTGAATCTTTTCTCTTTGGCATTTATTGAATTTTTGATATTTTTCTTCCTAGAATAACATCCACATTCTTTCTATGAGCAGGCCAGCCTATCCACAGATCTGACATAAAAAGTTGCTTGCTTGTTGCCATAGAGATAGAGATAGAGATAGAGATAGAGACATTCAATGACAGTTAGCAGCATCTCCATAGAGACAAGCAGATGGGATATACTCCATACATAGTTCTCTTTACCTTTTAAAATCCAAAATTTCGTCTTTTAATAAACAAACAAAATCTTAATTCTCAGGGACAGACCTACACTGTTGGTTCTATTGTTTTGATGTGGCAGAATCATATCCGGATGGGAGCAGCAATGACAATGAGATGCTGAAAATGAGACTCAAAGGAATTAATATTGTCAGCCTCCAAACAACCAGCAGAATAATCCGTCATAAAGATGTGGCAGGCATGTCGGTGCTCTCGTAAAACCAGGCTGAAGAGACATCCTCCAATAAGCATATTTGATTTTTAGCTTTGTAAAAAATGAATTTGCTCATAAGACTGTATCCCTATGGTCAGCCTGCTTAGTGCCCTGCTCTTGGGATGTCTCCAGCTCATAGTTATGCTGGTGAGATGGGGTATAACTGTGTTTATGGTGCTATAAAGTCTTTTTGGCCAGAGCCCTCGCTGCTCGTGCTGCCTTTAGGTCCATCGTAAAGAGGGAATAAGCTGTGCCCTTGGAAGGGTGCAGTGAGTATGCAGCAAAGATACGTTGCAATGTAATTTTTGTTATTGTATTGTAGGACAGTCCAGCACATAACTGCAGGGTGTAAGATGCTGGCAGGGAAAGCTTACCTGGAGCGACACAATCAAGTTGCGGGCATAGTGTACAGAAACATCTGTGCAGAGTACGGGCTGGAGACCCCAAGGTCGAGGTGGGAAACACCTCCAAAGGTGGTGGAGAATGACCAAGCCTGTGGGACTTCCAGATACAGACTGACAGAATGGTGATGGCCAACCAACCAGACATAGTGGTGATGAAGCAATGGGAATATCAAGAAAAAAGAGCACGAGAAACTACAGAAATACCAGGGGCTAAAGGAAGACCTGGAGAAGGCCTGGTGTATATATACACATATACATATACATATACATATACATATACATATACATATACATATACATATACATATACATATACATATACATATACCACTAAACTAAATTTCCATTGAGAAGAAGGAGGAGGCTCTATCCTCCAAGCAACTATGAGTGAGGTTTGTGGAGATGCAAGCTCTCTCAAAAAAAAAGGGTGCCTATTTTCTGGCTAAAAGTTACACCTTTAAAGGACTATAAAGTTCAGATGCATGTTTATATGGGTTAAGGTTTGAATTTAGGTTTCAGCAAGTAATAACTATGCATATAGTTAGGATTAGTCTTCAGGAAATGTCAATATAATGTTCCCAAAAAGTATGGAAACCCAAAATGTCATTTGGAAGAAGTTGTCCATATCCTCTCTGAGTTGATGGAATGGACTATAAGAATGTCTCTCAAAAATCATTATGTTATGTAATCCAATATAAAATGCTCTGTTGAAAATGAACCCAAACTGCTAGAACACACTAAAAAAGATTTGACAACTTTTGCACAATTTTTCTCCAACTACTTTTAGGGGAAATGTGTTGTATCTATTATGCTCCTTCATTCCCAAGTGAGTTGTCTCTTTTTAACTTGGCATAATGTTCTTTTGTTCTTCTTTTAGGATATTTTAAGATGCTTAATGCTTGTAATTATGTTCCCACAACATTTCATTTGAAGATGTATAAAGCAATGCAACACCACAGCCTGTGCACTAAGAGGGGGTAAGTGCACAACAAGTGTCTCCTACAGATGAGGAGCAAACAAACACATTACTGTCACCAGGATTAATTGGGACACCTACGCACACCATACAGCTATATTTGAGGGAGAGGATGGAGGCTGTAACTCTGTCACTCTCACCATATTTGGTCGTGGTGAAGTGATGCAACAACTACTATCTATGTACTGCACTTCTAGCATACTTTTCCACAATGAGATGTGATTGAATTTACTTGATTGATTTATACTATTGCATCGTGTAACGTTTCCGGTGGAGTATTCGTCGTCCATTTTTTTCTCTGTGGAGATATTGCTTTGTCTGAAATGTTTCGCAGTATGGCATCAAACCATTCTATCACTGTTTGTCTGAAATGTTTCACAGTATGGCATCAAACCATTCTATCACCGTGCAGACCAAACCAGGCCAAGTTACTGGTCAGATCTTTGGAGAAGCAACCCCACTCACACGCAGAATGCCTGTTTTTCTAAGTATTTTTTCACCTGTAATTGAATACATGCAAGGTAGATCTCTTTAATGTCATACTGTGAAATATTCGAAGCAGAGCAATAGCATATCCATAGAAAAAAGGTAATAAACCCCCAATCAAAAAGTTACATAGTGCACTTTTAACAAATTACATCATAAACAACCGTGACTGGTCGTGACTGGCTTCTATTATTTAGTTTGACAATACAAAATTTTGTATATCAAAAAATTAAAATTAAGTTAATTTGTGTTTATTTTGTAAGGACCAGTCATCACTGGGGCGGCTTATGAATAGAAGTTTCCTCAAATCTCACTGGAATCATTTCTTGCACCACTACTTCGTATTTCTACTCAAGTAATATTATTTTTGATGTAATGGTACGCTGCACCTCTGCAGATATCTGCCCGCCTCATAGATGACAGTGCAAAACAGCCACATGAAATGCTTGTAACAAACTACAAGAACTTTCTTCCTCTCCTCTGTGCCCCAGTGGTAGCCGCTAATATATGTCGATCCACCGTTAGCAGGCATTTGCAGGTTTGTCTCATTACAGTGGTAATTCCTCCCGAACGGCTCTGGTTCCATAATAGCAGGAGATGGTAATGATCCTTTAATAGCCCTCCTCATTGCCCACTGGCCACATCCTAAAACCCGATTTGCCTGGTGCGCTCCCACTGTGCCAAAAAGATGAATAGAAAACTGAACCGCGGTAATGTTGGCGATGGAATAACCCAATCCCGAGCATCCGTAATCCTCTGTGCTTTTTGTCTCATTTGTTGCAGAGTCCATACTCTCTTCCACTATTTTCTCGCACTTTTAGATTCTATTCTTCTACTTTTCATTCTTTGCCTTGTCTCTTTGTATGAAGGCCCAGTTCCCATTTCTGTACTTCAAAAGACTTCAGTAGATTGGATTCTGTTTTGGTATTTGGAGGTAAAAGAGGATGACATGTATAAGCTAGGAGAAGGCATCCAAACTGAGGCTGTCTCATATGGGAAACCACAAAGATTGGCTGATGGTTGGAAGGTGTGAGTATCAGTGCCTGTGAATGCATTGAATTTCGGGCCTGTTCAATGCCCTTCGGATTGATAAGGATTTGGGGTAGCACCTTCTAAGTTAAAACGCTGAAAATCAAATGCGTATAGTGATTGTGTGCCTGTCTGCGTGTCAAGACACCTCTGTTATCTGAAGGGAGAAAATCAAGAAAAGGGCCAAAACTCACTGGCTAATCTCCGGCACATATGGTTGGGTTTCTCACATGGTCTTGATAAGATTTATTGGGATTAGAGTGCGTGGTGTGAGAGGCTGGAAAAATGTCTGTCTAGAGGTTTTTTTTCTTTTTTTTTAATCTTTCAGCCACTGTGGAAATGCCAGTTCAATACTAGTCAAGTCAAACTATTTTATTTTATTTTTTCAGAATATGTGCATATCAAGACTATGCTCTTACAATGAGGAGTTATTTTTAGAGTTCAGTTTTAGAAGCACGCAATATTTGTAAGGAAACAGGTAGAAAAACGATGTTCATTATTATTAGAGTGGCTCTTAGAAATGTCATACTTATGTGAAGGACTCTATAAACTAGGCTAACAACATTTAATTCATGTTTTACTTGGATTATTTGTGGATATATATATTTTTAATGCAAACAACCAACACACAAACACACAAAAGGTTTCTAGAGATATGCCTGCAAATTAAATGCATTAATATAGTAAAGAGGGATCTCAAAGTAAATCCCTTAGAAGACTAAACATATTATGCATATCTATATTGTTGTCTCCTCATCATATACTTACTTGTACTTGTATTGAGTTGTATTTTGCTTCATTCATGCTTATTTCATCCATTCATTCATACATCTTCTTCTGCTTCATTTGGGTGGGTTGAAGGGGCAGTAGTAGTGGAGGAGCAGCAGCTCTACTCTGAGCTTCTTGCCTTATCTCTAAGGGAGACCCAGCCACCCTGCAGAATCAACTCAATTAATTCAAAGTCTCAGAAGTAAAAAAATCATTCATATAAAATTTGGGACTTCACTTTCATGTTTTACATATAAGACATCTTTGGATTTGTTTAAATCAGTCAAATTTATCTATATATTTATTTCTATCTCTCTGTCTTTGTCTTTGGTTCATTTTTCATACCCCCTGCCTCTTCCTCCCCTCACGACTAGGGTGTCACTCAGATAATTCTGTTCTAAAGCAGGGCTGTCTTTAATCACATGTCACTGGGTCCCCACTCTGACAGCAGCTCAGCACATTATCATAATCATCCACATCAAGAGGCTGCAATCTTATCCAGCAACGCAGTGATGACGCCACCGCTGCCTCCACACTGTAAGACATACAGACGGAAGAAACATGTTACTTTTTAACGGTTCCTTCATCGTGGGATCTGATCAGTGTTATGATGGTTTGTTGATATCAATGCTTTTTAATACTTCACCACCAGGTCTTCCCATTGGTCAGCCTCTGTTATGTTCTATTTGTGAATGATAAGTAGATGTGAACAAGATTTAGCACACTAGAGATAATAATCGAGTAAGTATACATGAATTGTATTGAAAAGTAAATTTGTATTATTTTTTATGATATACTCCAATCTCTTATTTATATACAGTATTGTTTATTTGAAAAGGGACACATACAAACAAAGATTAACAATTTACTAATCTAATGCAGGTATCACAGTGTTTATAGCCAAGACTAATTCGCAACATCAGTGCCTACAGGAGATTTAAAAATGTGCACTAAAAAGCAGTGGGAGTATCGATAGAAAAAGTAATTAATACGGTGAAGAGAATCAAATATCCAAATATCACACATATATAATCTCACACTCTCACATTTGACTCCTTCTCAACCCATTCTCAAACTCAGAAGCCAGGACTTTGTCAGGTTTTTAAAGGTGCACAGTCTTTATGTGAGCAGGTAAAGGGTATCAAAGTTGAGCTCCTTTCACTGAGCGGGTAATCTGATCGGTGTGTCTTATAGAAAGGAATTATCAAATGATTTCATGCATATTCTAATAATAAACAAACTGTACATTGATTGAGTTTATTATCACTTTATCACTGTAGTTACCCAATATGTTTCTCAGGTGAAGGTCCTCAACATGTTGCAGCATTTTAGTAATCTTGACAAAACTGATTCCACCTACATATATATATAATTAAATTACATAAAAAAGAGTCCAATGTGTTCCCTTTTTTTAGCCCTCGCTGTTTCTATTGTTTGAACAGAGCTACAGCGGCGAGTTTTGAACTTGATCAAACTTCACTATAGAGACTCAGCCCAAGGCGAGGGAGAGATGGAATTCAAATCTCTCTGCCATCGCGGAGACACCACACAGCGCAGCGTATGGGACCTGATGGGTGAGGTCATTTTTCAGGGTGTCATCTTCTACAGGCGTTTGATTATGGGTGTCACTTCTCAACGCAGCCCGCATAGTTGAAGAGAAAGACTCACTGGTCTGCAGACTTACCACAGTTGCTTGGCAGCTCCGGTTCTTTTTTAATTAGAGAAAAAGCATCCGCAACAAGGGTCACAACAGGAGGAGTGAGGCTGTGATAAAAGCAGACGTGTTTGAGCTGTAAAATACTCACTCGTTTTGCTCAAGGGAATACAAGAAACCTTCAATGCTGTTTGGCTAATTAGATATGACTAAAAGCGTTAAGAAGAATGATAAACAGGAAGTCATTGAGCCTGAGTTGACCCTTGACCCCCATTAAAGCACAGAGACCCAGATTACTTTACAGGTTACTTCTCAAACTTTCCACTCTTAAATAAAGCATAGCCAAAGTATTGGAGAAGAGACAAGTGCAAGACCTATATGAAAAATGCATACCTATATCAGCCATATGTGAAAGTGTATAGGTAGAAGGTAGAAGTTAAGCTAAAACATTCATGGCATACCTGGGGCTACCATTAGTGATATTGCCTGTCCAGTGTCATCCTCCATGTTGTTTGTCTACATAATAACTGAAGTCAAAAGCCCGGAAACCTGTGAAGTGCTGCGCATCTGCAATTTATCAATCAGGAAAAATGTAGGAGACAGTGCAACGCCTGGCCCCGTGAGTGCACTTAGTTGTGTTCATGCCTTGCAAAAATATTTGTCCTGTGTCCCATTTTATGAAATATTGAAAACCACAAACTTTACTTTCTGTTTACTGATGCTTGGAGTGGTTTGTGCACAATAATCAAAATATGTTGTGACTAAAACATTATAAATAGGCTTTGAACAATGTAAAAATTTTCATGGCCAAAATAATCACTATACAATGATATCATGATCATTATTAAAATAGTTAATAAAGAAGTCTTAAAGAGGTTTTAAAGAAGTTTGTTCATTGAATCTCCTTTGTGAAAACAGTGACAGAAGGGAACATCAGATATGGTTTTATTTCTGCTCAGTCTGGTGGTATGATGGCAATGGTCTTAATTAGCAATTATCACAATGATACACCAGGCACCACAAACAATAATAATACTTAAAAAACAAAAATCTCCATTAGTGATATTATTTTTCATCATTCTTCATTATACTTCATTATACTTCTTTTAAGGCCAAACGATATGCTCCAAAACAAAATAGAAATCCATCAAATAGTAGAGATTAAATAATGAATATAATACAACAAAAAGATTTTGAACCTGGGATCACTGACACAACATTTTTATGAGTTTTTTTTTTTGTTTTTTTTTACCATGGATGACTTGTGAATTGACTGACAATGCAAAATCTGGATATGAATTTGTCAAATCAAGAAATGATGGAATTGTCCTGAAAAGCCAGCAGTGCAGTACATTTAATGCAACAAAGACTCACCATACTATCACTTATTATGGTATTATGATAAATGTTTAATATACTTTAATTTTACTTCAAGAAACGACTCACCCATTCACACACACTTGTCCACCAGTGTATGCAGACAAGGGAGGTGAGATGGGTTAAGTGTGTTGCCCAAGGATACAACAACAGTGGATCTCACCCGTCTACCAATTATGTTTATGTTGAGAGCGGGATTTAAACCACCAACTTTATTATAGCTTATCTATCCGTAAGCATCGGCATACATGACATCACTTATTTTCTCAGTGAACCCTTATTTGCTGTTATGGTTCATTTACAGCAGCAGCGAGATGCACTATTGTTCTAAATGAAACAATGCAATTCCACAGATAGCTTAACGTCATTAGCACCCTGATAATTACTGTGCTCGATTGACTGGCCCTGTGTACTTGCGCGGCTCCACGGTAACCACCTCTGTTTTCTTGTTTCCTTTTTCTTATTCAGCCCCTCATTTGAGACCTCCTTTTGTACCTGTTTTTTTTTCCACTGGCTGCGTGTTGTTTTGCTATCCTCAGATCTGCCATCTTCTAAACACTGATGCACATTAACAGTTCTTCACATTTTTTTCCGTTTTCAGAGGCACCTTGATCCAGTCAGAAGTAGCAACTCTTTGTCATTTTTGCTCTACTCCCCGCTGGCCACTTTCATCCCTGCATTTGCTACAATGTTCCAAGGCTTTTTCCCGGCATTTCAGGTGTAAAAATTGGACAGCATGCAGTGTGTCATGGCTTAAAGTGAATGTCAATCACCCTATGTTTTATCCTTACTCCTCCAGGCTAAAATCCCAGGTGGCTTTATGCACTCCCGTAGGGATTTGCCAATTCCACCTTTCGTTTGTCTCTCGTATTGTCATCTTGTTTCCGTGACCACTTACTACACAGAATGCTAATTGTGTTCCACAAGTTACTGTACCCGACATTCTCAAGTCATTTTCTCAATTGCCGTTTTAGATTTCTTTTTTTCTTTTCTGCTTTATCCCAGTTGACATGACGTTGGATCCCTGCATACCATTTGAATTCATTTTTTCTCTTCTGAAGCAGTTCTGTACTGGCTTTCTTCTTCCTATCGAACCTTTTTGTAGCTAACATGTAGTTGACAGGTTATGTTACGTTCATGTTGTCGTTCGAATAAAAAGCTATTTGATATTGACAGTTAGAATGGGGGCCACAGCATATCAATTGGGCAATTATTATGCCATTCTCTTCTTGTCATTGCATACTATGGCTGGGGTAGGCAGTTTGTCTAGAGGAGATGTCTTGCTCAAGGATACAGCAATATTCTACGAAGGTATTCTTCACCTTTGGTTAATAGGTGACCCACGTCACCTGCTGCACCTATTTTTTGAGTGACAAAGTAAAATGCTTGATGGTTAAAATGTAAGACAAGCAATTTTTAAGATTTGGCACATACCTGGATTTGGATTTGAATAGTGGAAATTTTATTGAAGTACTTCGACATTGTATCTCAAACTTTTGCCTGTATCTCATTGAATGCATTCTAACTAATATATCAGTCTCCATGGAAACAAGCAGATTATGCTTGTTTTATGATTATGCTATACTAGGTAAGTTACTGGTCAGATCTGTAGAGAAGTGATCCCTCTCACAATAAGGAAGCATGTATAAGTACTTAGAATTGATTAAGTACAACATGCATTAAAGACTACATTCCTTTTCACATGTTGCACACACCCAATAATTTCTATAACAATAACAAGAAAATGATAAAAGGAAGTACTAAAATATTGTAGTATGCCTGTAATTTCAGAATGCATTTGTTTGCTCATGTATCCACTTCAGATCCTGTCGACTGTGAAGCCCCCCCACCTTGTTGTAGTAGAAGAAGAGAGTGGCCCTGATACGATCGCTCACAATGGTGGCTGCAATGGAAGCGCTATAAGCTCTCTCAGGAAATAGGAGCTTTAGGACAGAGGAAGATTGGCAGGACAGAGTAAATAAAAAGCAGTGTCTTGGAAGTTGCCTGCCACAGTAATGGGAGCCGGAACAAATGAACCCACCATATAAGTGAAGAGCAATTGTATTAGCACTCGAGAGTAATGAGCCATCATTTACTGTCCCAAAGAACTAGTCCAATTAGGCTTATATTGTGTTTAAGATGTGGAAAGACATGCAAGTACATTTGTAGTTATGTCCTCTATAAAATGTCTACACGGCATTGTTTGGAGGCAGGATATTAACCCTTTCAGACTGTGAACGTATTTAAATTTGTACTTTCGAATTTTGCAGAAAATTACAATAAAATGGCCCTTGAATCTTCATTATCCAGCCCAGCTTGGTTTATCATCAGTACTTACAGAATGGTGGTCATTCCAAATCAACAAAATAGTGTAAAAGTATAATAAAGAGCTATAAAACCAACTCTGGACAATAAAATAGTAATAATGTATTGTAGTACATAGATGTCTGTGGGCTGAAAAAGTAATGCAAAAGTAATGCAAAAACCTTACATTCAAAAGCTTTTTAGTCCAACATTTCTGTAAAATACCTGTGTATATTTGGCTTAAGAGAAGGTTGAGCTAAGTGCCAATGGATACGTTATGAGCTGGCATCTATTACAGCCAATCACATCAGCTCACAGCTCCAGTGTGCTGACATGGCCATACTGCAGATGAAACACTGGCACGCTGGGAGAGCCTAAGTGGGAAAAGTCTCATTTAGCTCCCCCTCAAAAGAGTCCAAGACAGAGCAGAGATTAAGATCAGACCATCAAGAAGATCCATGGGAATTTTAATTTGATGCAATAAAAAGATAAATGTTGTTCTTGCTTTAAAGGTGCACTATGTAACTTTTCTTTTCTGCTCCAGCACAGAAAAGAGGTAGCAGGACTGCACTTTTGATGACACTTCCACTTTTTATTGTAACCACTCCTCCAGTTTGGGGGTTACAGCCCCGAGTGCTTCAACCACCACGGGCACCACTGATGCCTTCACCTTCCAGGCCTTCTCCAGCTCTTCCTTGAGCCCCTGGTATTTTTCTAGTTTCCCGTGCTCCTTTTTCCTGATATTCCCTTTGCTTGGTGTTGCAACGTCCACCACCACGGCCTTGTTCTGTTGCTTATCGACCACCACTATGTCTGGTTGGTTCGCCATCACCATTCTGTCAGTCTGTATCTGGAAGTCCCACAGGATCTTGGCTCGGTCCTTCTCCACAACCTTTGGAGGTTTCCCACCTTGACCTTGGGGTCTCCAGCCCGTATTCTGCACAGGTATTTTTGTACACTACGCCTGCAACTTGGTTGTGTCGCTCCATGTAAGCTTTCCCTGCCAGCATCTTACACCCTGCAGTTATGTGCTTGACTGTCTCAGGACCCTCTTTGCACAGACTACACCTTGGGTCTTGTCTGATGTGGTAGATCTGGGCCTCTATTGCTCGGGTGCTCAAGGCTCAATGTCTGTGCTGTAGATCCTGGTGGTGTGGATCAGTGAGTCGATGTCTCGCTCACTCTTAGCGTACAGCTTGATGTCATCCATGTAGAGGAGGTGACTGATGGTGGCCCCGTTCCTGAGTCGGTATCCGTAGCCAGTGCGGTCTATGATTTAGCTGAGGGGGTTCAACCCTATGCAGAACAGCAGTGGGGACAGTGCGTCTCCTTGGTATATACCACATTTGATGGACACTTGTGCAAGTGGCTTGTCATTGGCTTCAAGGGTGGTTTTCCACAACCGCATCAAGTTGATGAATGATGAACGCCCTTAGAGTCCAAGCACTCAGTGATCTTGTGATCAATCCAGGCAGTGCACAGGTTGGTCTGACGGGTTTTGCAGTCATGGGCGACTGTTTCGTCAACCAGGAGTTGGTGTGTGGCTCCCCTGGTGTTTTTGCCGATGCCCTTCTGTGCACTGCTCATGTATTGATCCATGTGCCTGCTTATTTTAGCCGCAATGATGCCTGACATGAGATTCCATGTTGTGGAGAGACAGGTTATTGGCCGATAGTTGGATGGGACTGTACCCTTCAAGAGATCCTTCATATCGTTTCTCATGGCTGCTCTTATAGCCTTATACCTCTTATACCTCTAGGAGAGTTGAGTTGGTGTTAACTCCCCTCTTACCTGGCAACCTGGTTCCTCCTTGCCAAGGCATTTGCTTTGTACTTTGTCAATCTCTAGTTGTGATAGCAGTTGTCGTTTGTAGATGTTGGAACACTGAGCTGCTAGTTGTTTGGCCATTAGCTTGGATTGTGGGTATCATAACAACCATTCTCCCCACATCCTGTTCATGTAACCCCTCTGTCAAGGGTTACTGGAGAAGTAGCATTCCAACAGAGCCTTGTTATCACATTTAGCCCACTTCCGCCTTGTTCCAGTAGCCCATTTTTCATCAAGGTGCCCTGGTTCCCCTGCACCTGACCCAGACCTTGTTTGGCCAGGGGACATCTGAGCTGGCATCTTGTAAGTTTCAGTGTCTCTCATTATTGTATGAGGTGGGCAGTAGCATGAAGGGTCTGGCCCAAGGCTTCTTACAATTATGAGATGATTTCCAGGTTCAATCAGAATTAAGGGTTCAAACATATTAAAATATAACTAACAGCCTTTAATGATCCTAGCAGCCATAATTTCTCTTCTATTTGATGTTTACCACTATCTGTCAGATCTTAGTCTATAATCATTTATTCAAAGCTGTGATCTACCAGAATCCAAAGAAACTGCAAAGATTTGGTTTCTGTCTGTTTCGGTACAGGGCATTCCCATGACCAGGTGGTCAGAACAGAGTCTACCATAATTATTTGGAGCATGGAGTCTAGGATTTTAACAGGAACATATTTTGTAATGATGATCATCAAATTATTTTTCACTCCTTGTTCCTCTGGCAAAAATATACCTGATGTGTATCAAGATAGTGAGGGCATGTGTAGAATATGCTATTTTGACCAAGACCTTTTGCAAGACTAATTGAAAATGATGAAATTATTTTGGTAAAATCTGGTTTTAAGGCAAAAGGCAATGAAAAGGCAATGTCAAAGATGTATACTCCAAACACAAGGGGTCATTAAACACAAAATACAGAGTCTATGGATGCTTTTGCTTTGGCTAATGTCCCACAAAATGGCATTTTAACCAACTTGTGAAGAGGCAACTCTGCTCACAGTAGGAATGGGTGTTTTTCAAGGTAAATATGAGGAGTAAAAAAAAACTGCAAATGAGTAAATGCAAAGTTTAATGCTATACTGTGGAACATTCCAGGGAAAACAATGCGGTCTACATCTCTCACCAGAAAGTTTCATAGGGCACCTTTAACATTAAAGGCTTTGGTTCTCTTTGGTGTGAGGATCTAGAAATGCATAATAAGTACTTATCAAAAGGATGTTTAAAAGGTCTTGTAGTGTAACGTTATTTGTACATTAAACCTCTTCCTGGTATGCCATATAAGTTCATTCTGTACTTGCTGCACTTTTAAAACTTTATCTGCTGAAATCGCCCAGAATGCAGTATGTGCATGCTCACAGAATTCCATATCCTGCTCTTATGGATGTCGGCCAAAATGGTATCAGACCACTTACCACAGATGAGATTGTCTGGGTAATAGCCTGGATGTACATAACAGCAATTTGGACTATGTTTGAAGTTGTACTGTGTAACTTGCCTGGTAGAGGTTCTAATACCTATTGAGTTGGTACAAGTTTGCACAGTATGGCATTGAACTTGTTTATCTCCTTGGTGACATTACAGGTCAGATCTGTGGAGAGATGACCCAGCTCACAGTGAAAATACATGTTTTCAAGGTAGATTCAAAGTGGTTTCATTTTTTTTATGAAACTAAATATTTATTATCCAAAGCAAGAAATTAATTTTTTAATTGCAATCTTGGAGCTTTCCTGTTCATTTATTTATGTATTTATTTTTGCTGTTTCATTTAATAAAAACCCAATTATTACCTTTGAGTTGCTAATAGTCAGACAAGAAAACCAATTAGCACACTGAAAACACTCCTTGGCATGCACAAAGAAATAAAGTGCATGTTTTATTTCCCTGGGAACACAGTGTTGCCAGTATTACCAGTAGAAAATACAAATAATAATCATGATAAAATTATTGCTTTGTGTTTGACAAACTGATTAGATAGGTTTTTGATGATCATTTGCATCAACAAAAATGCAAATAATAAAGAAATGAATAAATAAAGTTATTGATTATTTTCTTTATCTTCAACAAACCTGCAGAAACAGCTTTTGACAGATAGCACCATAGCAATAACAAAAGTGTACTGTGTATAGCACTACGGTTAAAATACAGTTATGAGGCAGCAAAGTGGCCACTGCTCTCTGCGATCTACAGTTCGTTTAATTACCCAGACCACCGGGTTATGCTGATTTTGACATCAAGGCTAAAATGTTCTGTTATAGTATGTTTTATCGCCATATTTTATAGGTAGTTAAGATAAGGTATAAAAAGGTCACTCTCCCCAAAGAGAGTGGAAGTGAACTTTTTAAAAAGATTAAAAAAAAAAAACACAGCTGGGAGTAGGGACAAAGGAGTAGATGGAGGAGCGGAGCCAATGTATCATGCTGGCAGAGGTCAGCCAAGAGCAGCCTATGTAATTAGCTATAGAGGAGCTTGGTAATCATGCAACTAATACAGTGTTTCAGCAGATAATTAGTCACACTACTGTAGGGTGTCTCATAGACTTTATTTATGTAGTGTAAAAATGTGCTACGAGAGCCAACCATATGCTCTAATCAGGGCTCTAGTGCCTTTTAGCCTAGCAGAGGATTTAATGTGAAACCCGTACAAAGATAAACAAACTGAATCATGAAACCGTTTATCAGTGCACAGTAAATAAAGGTCAACTTTAGTATCTTTCGAATTTGTACTGAACTTTCATTCTTGCTATCATTTTCAGATAACAAGTTTTTGTTGCTGTAGCAGAAACTAGGGGAAAACCACACTGACACAGAGAGAACGTGCAAACTCCACATTGAAAGGCTGTGTCTGGTCTGGGAATTGAACCCATGACCTTGTACAGTGCTACGCCACTTCCCCATTTGCATTGTTGATAGTAGCACAACATCTTTATTTATGTAGATTATTTACAGGAGACACATCCTGCTTTTTTCCTCTTACTACCAAGTACTGAAGTATACCAAAAGTAAATCATCATTTTATATTTTGTTCAGGGTAAACCTCAATATTGTTCTAAAACAGCTTAATAATAAAATTGGCTTAATAATGTAAAAATGTAGGCAGAGATAGGGGGTAGGTGAAAACAGGATCTTTAGAGCACTCAATCCTTGACAGTACAGAACAACTCAAACATGCTTGAATATATTAATATACAAAGTTAAGTAAGATCAAATATAAGGGAACACTGTTATAATATGGGGGAAAACTCATTCAAGCGTAACATGTCCCTTTAAATGCATATTTGTGAAATCAGTCATTAAAAGATCACACTGACAATTTGCACTTGCACAAAGTCAAACAAGTGACTTGTATTGCGTTTGCTTGTTTGGGCTCTTCCTAGTGTCTGAGTAAACAGTGGCTCTCCCTCGTCCTGGGCTCTTCAGTCGCCCCACAAACAGGAGCCTAATGCAGGCTAATGATTGCTGCTGCTGCTGCTGCTCTTTTCATTAATAGCTCCACAGTCCTCACAGCACACTGCTCATTCCCCCAGACAGGCCATCAGCATCGCCTCTTCCCCTGCACCCATCTATCAAACTACCCTACTCTGTCTCCTCTCCTTCACCTCTCCCATCCTTCAAATGGAGTCCGCACTTATCTCCCCATGTTCGACCGCATGTCCACTCTTCCTTCCTTTTGTGAATATGCTAAACATGGACCTCTAATTATCAGTGCCATGCTCATCAGCACACAGCCAAATATCTATTTCCATGAGCAACGCCAGAGAGAGTGAACCCAGAAGTGACTCCGACACAGCGAGCACGCACACACCTCTTTGGACTAGCACTGCAGCTTCTATATTTAGCGTGCTAGATTTAGCATTTATGAGTCAAATATATCTTTGGAAAACCCGGAATATGTCATGGCTGTCTCGTTTGTGCAAATGCAGCAAAGTCAAGTGCAAAAAGTTGGGGTGCTGAGAAATATAAATAATATTAATAATGGAATTGTGGAAAAGTGATGCTCATTCACAATTTATCACTCTTGTAAAACTGGGCATCATTTGTCATTTGAACTTAATTTCTTTGATATTTGCATATAGGGTGAATGTTTGAATTTCAACCTAAAAAAAAACTTAAAAAGAGAAGGCTAAAAGATTTTAATCCTTTCCTGGATCAAGATCTTCCAGCTGTATTTCAGCCTCTAATCTCTTTTTGATTTAGTCTTTTTGATTTTATTATTCTGTACCCAGATACTAAACCTCTACTAAAACGTATTTGTCATTTCTAAGATTTACATACATTTTCTCAGATTTGTAAAGGTACAGGCCTTCCAAGCCTTTCATTCCACTTTCCAACAAACTGAACAACCAAGAGCTGCTTCCCCAGCCAAAGTGCTCCATCAGAGGGAGTTCAGTAGTGACCCACAAAGCTCCTCTGGGCCCATTTTCGTTGCACGCTTCTGATAAAAGTGCTTAATTCTTGGTATAAAACACATCAGATCCCCTAGAAAATCTTCAAACTAGTATGGCACATTCTGAGAAGCACCTCATAAATCCGGTCAATAAGGTTGACCTTTAACCTTTAAGCTGTTTGTCCCATTTGCACAGGAGCTCAGTGGACTCCTGCTCAGCTCTCTCACTAATTCTTCTCTATTGGATGACTTTGGTTGGAGGGAGATTCCAGTATTGATTGAAAGTCTTTCATAATGAGACTAGGCCAGATTTGGAGAGGTACAATCACTACATTTGTTTAGACAGTTGAAGTTGAACAAATGAGTGGTACAGAATCATTATGGTTTAAAGAAAAAATCGAATGAATCTAATATGAGTTTGATGTTGGTGGAAACTTAAATCAATATGAAATTAGATAATAATATTTTAGCTTATATTTTAACTTTTTTCTATTTGGAGGTTTTAGTGTATTTGTTACACCATAATAAAATGAAGTGATTAATAAGTCTTGAAAACATGCAGAAGTCACTCATAATTAGTTCATTACACAAGCACACAGGAGTTGATATGCTATTGGGAGTTGCTTGTTACTTAGACTTGTCTCCATTTGTGCCGTTAACTAGCACAGATCAGACTGAGTACACAGAGCCATATTGAGAGAGACGGTCACATGGCTGTATTGTTGGATTCCATGTTCAGGCCTGAGGGACAATAAATAAAAGATCAGAGTGTTCACATGGAGGAGCAGATGTGGAGGCTAACACCGGGTGCTTGGCCACACTTCATGTTTCATACATGTTTGGCACTTTCACTGTAAGACTCCATTCACCTTTATACCACCACAGTTTCTCTGTAATAAACCTCAAACCTGAATATTTAAGAAAGTAAAAGTGAAGTTTTGGCTTTCTGAGAAGAAAATCTATGTGTGCACAATTATTGGGCATCTATTAATGTGCAGAATTATTACACAACTAAATGAAAAATGAACATTTTCCATTCTCCCTTGTTTATTTTCATCTGTCTGAATAGTCAATAACAAAAAAAAAAATTAAAACACACATTTTTGACATTCTTTTGACAGTCTGTGACCACTACAGCCACCATTCTCCCAAGTAATGTCATCGGGCAAATACAGACAGTGTGCACAATTATTAGGCAAGTGAGTGTTTTGACCATATCATGATTTTTATTCTCCAACTTCAAGCTGTATAAACTTTAATTCCTATTGGATTTCAGCATATCAGGTGATGTATATTAGTTTAAAGAGTGAGAGTGTGGCCTAAGGAGATCCACACCCTATATCAATGTGTACAGAATTATTAGCCAGCTGCTTTTCCTCTGGTCAAAAAAAGAGATTTAACTGACTCACACATTTTGTTGCAAATAATCAACAATGTTGCAAGAAACATGTTGAGAAAAAGATGGAAATTAACTGCAAGCGATTTGAGAAGAATCAATCTTGAAGCTACCAGGAACCCATTATCCTCCAGCACTGCCATACTTTAGAACTGTAACCTGCCTGGAGTACCCAGAAGTACAGTGTATTCAGGGCTCAGAGACATGACCAAGGTAAGGAAGGATCAAACCCAACCACCAAGAAACACAAGCTGAAACATTAAGAAATATCTGAACACAGATTTTTCAAAGGTTTTATTCACTGATGAGATGAGAGTGACTCTTGATGGACTAGATGGATGGGCCCATGGCTGGACCAGTAATGGGCACAGAGCTCCACTTCAACTCAGACCCCCGCAGGGTGGGGGGTGGGGTACTGGTATGGGCTGGTATTATTAAAGATGAGCTTGTTGAACTTTTTCGTTTGAAGATGGACTCAAAATGATCTCCAAAACCTATTGGCAGTTTTTAGAAGATACTTTTTTCAAGCAGTAGTACAGGAAAAAGTCTGCATCTTTTAAGAGGTCCATGACCCCCAATTTACACCAAAGCAGTAACAGCGCATAAGCGCAGCAGCACAGCATACGCACAGGTACCGCTTCTCTTTTTAACCGGTCTGACAATTTACACCTGCAGTGTCATACACTCATTCAGCAGCCATTATTGCGCTACATGCCACTCAAATTAGGTTGGAGTTCTAATTTTTCAGCGTCACAGAGAGTCTCCAGGCTTTTAACAGGGGTAAGACAGGAAATAAGGACTTGGTGCCAATATAAACTTCTGATGCTTTTTCAAAATTGATTGTCTAAAACTAGTACAGTCACATAAACACCATGCATTGCACAGGAGTTTAGTGAATGACTCATGACGCACTATGGAAAGTTTACAGCCATGGAGGATAAATATAAAACACTTTACATCATTAGACACTAAATATACAAAAACAACTTCTGGGGGAAAAAGCTAGTTAAATGATGAGTGGCTTAATTAATGCAAGATTGCAAATACAGCTTGTTATCACTGCAAAGCACAGTCTCTCGTCTCTCAACTTTTGTATTGTGATTTAAAACATAATTTCGTTCAATCAACAATAAATACTTGTAAATGCAATGTAAAAGGTTTAGTGTTTTCACATGAGAATACACAGAGGCTATTGTCACAGGAGCAGCTCTGTTGCCTCTGGTGTAAACTGAAGCGTTTAAAACTACACATGCACATGTGTCTGACACTCCTAGTGTAAATTCTAGGTGATTTGGTGTGGTCGCTGCTGCAAAAAATGTTCATTATCAACAGATCAAGTAATGGACAGGCTTATGACCATTATTGACGAGAAGGGTGGCTATATTGGTCACAGTTTATTTATTGATTTATTTCATAAATGTTAATTTGTAAATTTTTTGTTGCTTTCTTTTCTGTTACTATTCTGACAGAGGAATATAAACATGTGAAAATAGGAAACATTTTGCATTTAGTTGCGTATTAATTCTGCACATTAATAATTGCCCAGTAATTATCCACACATAGATTTTCTCATCACAAATCCAAAACAAGCAAAGCCATTTAAACTGTACATTTTGAAACTCCTGTATTTTATTCCATCATATTTGATCTGTAACTTCCTTGTATTTGTGTCAGAGAAATTTATAGTTTACATCAGCCTTTTTGCTCTCTCTGATTCCATCTCTCCCCATTTGTGCGGCGTTAAGAACACTGTGGTGCACTGTTGCGTGATAATCTGTGCACTTACAAATAGGATTGATTGTGGAAACACTCGTCTCTGACTCTGCACCGTTCACCCATGTTGTGATTGTTAATCAGAAACACATTTGCTGTTATTACATTAGTGCAATCAGTTGGGGTATGGGTGTGGATTCATTTGCAACATGTTATTTTTCTTATTTAGATTTTTCTTTCATATTTTGGTTTTCAATGCCCAAAAATTGAAGACATACACTTCTAGACAAAAGTTTGAACTCCCCATTTCATTCAGTCTCAAAAAAGCTAAAGGAACCGTTTGGAAACACATCAGATCTTAAAATGTTTTGCATGTCTGTACAAATATGGACAGGGCAATGTCTTACGAACATAAGAATGCCACCTCTTTTAATGGAAATAACATTTTCAGCCTACAGATGGCTTAATTTTATTGACACCCTGAAAATCAAATAATAATGTGGCAGACCTGTTCATTTTGGCAAAATGTTATTTCTGCAACTCAAAATGCTTCTCAATCTCTTGTGTGACCTCCATGTTCTTGTATGCACATTTGACAACATTGTGGCATGTTCCTAATGATACGACGGATGGTGTCTTGTGGGATGTCCTCCCAGATGTGTGCAAAGGCTCACTGAGCTCCTGTAGAGTCTGAGGAGCAACCTGGCAGCATCTTATAGACTAAAACATATGTCCCAGAGGCATTCTATCAGGTTTAAGTCAGGTGATCGTGAGGGTCATGCAGTTGTATCAATGCCTTCATCCTCCAGGTGCTGCCTGCATATGTTTGCCTCATGAGGCCAGATATTGTTGTGCATCAGGACGAACCCAGGACCTACTGCACCAGTGTAGGGTCTGACAGTGGTTTCAAGAATTTTATCCCGATACCTAGTGGTAGTCAAACTGCCGTTCTCTAGCCAGCAGAGGTCTGTGCGTCCCTGCATGGATATGCCTCCCAGACCATCACTGACCCACCACCAAACTGCTCATCCTGCTGAGAACGTTATGCCGCAGGCAGCTCTTCTCTCCTTGTCTACTCCAGACTCTTTCACGTCTATCACAGGTGCTCAAGTTGAACCTGCTCTCATCTGTGAAAAGCACAGGGCACCAGTGGTGGATTTGCCCATTCTTGTGTCATTTAGCAAATGCCAGTCGATTTCCACGGTGCTGGGCAGTGAGTACAGGGCCCGCTACAAGACGTAGCGCCCTCAAGGTACCCTCACGAAGTCTGTTTGTGATTGTTTGCAGCCTGCTGGAGGTCATTCTGTTGGACAAGGGCAGTGCTCAACCTGTCCCTCCTTGCATAAAGGAGCAGATGTGGGTCCTGCTGATGGATTGAGGACCTTTTATGGCCCTGTCCAGCTCTCTGAGAGTAACTGCCTATCTCCTCTTTGCAACGGCACGTCTGGATGTGCCATCGGTTGGACAATCTGCGTAACTTGTGTAGGACTACGGAATGACCTCATACAATATGTTTAAATCAAATCAGCCTTTGCTTTGTCAAACTATTTGTTAGTGTTATTTATCTTTTATTTTCTTAAGTAAATAATTTCATATATCTTGCTTCATATATTTATCGTCTTCTATATTCCAAAATGTACAAAATAGTAAACATGTAGAAAAGGGTTATGGTGAGAAACATGTCAAGGTATGAGTAGACAACAAACTGGCCTGTCAAAAAGAACCTTTATGTGGAAATTATATTGGAAGACCAAAATGAATCACTTAAGATCTTCTTGCTTGTAATCTGTTTGCCTATAGAGCATATACTTTCAAAGATAGTCTGCCTGGTGAGGAAGTGGTGGTGCCAGTAGATGAGTGGTTTCTTTAGCAGCTAGCCTCAGACTTTCACAGTTACAGCTCTGGGAGTGCTTCCAGTGTGATGTGTGCTGCAGATGTGTGGATAAAGCTCTCATCTCCACACTACTCCTCCTCTTCCTCCTCGCGCCGATGGTCATTGATGATTTCAATTTTGCAGCAGCATTCCTTTACTCCTTGAAATAGATTTTTCTGCCTGTTGTTTTTGTTGTTTTTTGTAGACACTCAACTTATTTGGTAAGAAAGAAAATATATTGTCTAGGGTACCATTTTTGCATTCAAGCAGAAATTCAAGCAGAAGCAGAATAGATTTTCTTGACAGCAACCTATAACTCAAAACTAAGGTAAGCAAAGAGTGAAAGGGGATGGTGAATGCAAGACAACCTGATTTTGTGATGTGTGAATGAAACAAGATACAACTTAAGGTAGTTTCTGATAAGTAAACAATACAAAAGCATAGATCAGAAAATGGCGTAATATTGACTCTCTAACCCCAACCCTAAAAATAATACAATTAATCAGTATCACAAAACAAAAAATACAACAGATGGTAAAGTATCTTTAACAATATTCCTTCTGCCTCACCCCCTGAAAGGTTAATTGGAATTTTAAAGTGTCATTATTGGCAGCAACAGATAAAGAAGCCGTTGTACACATTAACAACATAAAGCCAATTACATACAGTGCTGCTATGATCACAACCAAGGTCCTAATATTTGATTTCACTCCACTTTTCTCTGTCTGCTCTGATGGTCATTGATGATTTCAATTTTGGAACAGCATTCCTTTACACTCTGAGATAGATTTTCTAGAGTGTTGCTTTTGCTGTTGTTATTAGACTTCAATTGATTTTGGTCATGATCATATAATTAGAAAGCCTCACTATTTCCTCCAAGAAGATGACTGGAACATATTGTACAACATGATGTACAAACTAGGGCTCAGTTTAATTTTTTTTTTTTTACATTTATTTTAAAAAATAATTAAATTGTTTTGAAAAAAGTGTTCTTTTGAAGCGTATACGCCACCTACTTGTCTCCACAGACATGTTATTGCTTTGCTTGAAAAATAGGATAGCATTAACATTTCTCTATACAGACAGCATGTGGCACCACCAGGTTAAGTTACAAGTTTACAAGCAAGATTTTTCTAAATATTTTTAAGGAATAAAAAACATGAAATAAATACCAGCTATGTCTTTAATGCTATTGCAATCACATCTTCCCACCGACCCTGGACCCCTTCCAGTTCGCATTCTGAGCCAAACGTTCCACAGAGGATGCGATCTGCTCTGCTCTCCACCCAGCTCTCGCTCATCTGGGCAATAAAGACTTGTATGTGAGAATGATGTTCATGGACCTCAGTTCAGTATTCAACACCATAATACCAATACCAACAACTTACCTGCAAACTTGACAAGCTGGGTCTCAGCATCTCCCTCTCCAATTGGCTGCTAGACTTCCTCAGCCAGAAACCACAAGCAGCACATGCAGCACTGCCTCAAGAAACATCACCCTGAGCACAGGGGCTCCCCAAGGCTGCATGCTCAGTCCTCTACTCTTCACCCTGCTGACCCATCACTGCTCTACAACCTACAGCACCTACCACCTTGTGAAGTTCACGGACAACCCAACTCTGAGGAGTCTCATCACCAGTGTTCCCTCTAAGCTCAGCGCGGACATCAGATTCTTTGCAGCGCAGAAAATAAAATCCAATCTGGACACAGTGCTGGTTTGACGCACGGAACAACCAAGCTGATAGATTCAGGTATCACACGTGAATGTGCACATGCATTAGGGACAAGCTAACTACAAATGAGCTCATTTCAACCACATTTTGCTTGCTTCGTTCAGTCTGACTGTAGTTGTAGTGCACATCAGGTGGACCAGAGCTGCCGAGGGGAGCGCCGCCCACACACTGGAAGGAGGGAAGAACACATGAGGAGGACACAGGTAGACCTGTAATGGAATCCTTGCCTGTTTGCTTTGTTTTTGTCCAGAGTTTTTTTGTGAGCCAAAATTGTGAAGCCTCTCACCATAGAGTTATACCACAGACAGTACCATAGTGACCCATTACGCGCATTACGCACAGCGCCTAAGGCACCAAGTGCTTCGAGTGCCTCGATTTCTAACTACGGCTCTGACCGTAGAGCTTTATCACTCGCAAAACATTACTGAAATAGACTAATGATTAAAAAGCAAGAGATAAAGTGATAATAATTTATACTTATTTGGAGATCATTATTTTGGGAATGATAACCTGATATCTATCACTATCTGATAGTGGCCACAGGTCCAACAATCCATACAAAATCTGCAGACTGTATTTATCAAGCTGAAAAAACTCTCTTCATGTGATTTCATAGGTTTATAGACTACAGTTTCATTTTATGTATAAGGTTATTTTTCAAAATATTGTAATGTGCAGTGTTTCACTGACCAGAGCAGGACCTTCACACTGATATACAATATATACAAACGTCAGGAACAACAAGATTTTGGTCTTTGTCATTCTAAGTGGGCCAAAAAAATCTGTTATATTAAAAGTAATCTAATGGAAATAATTGCAGTAATTTGATTAATAAGCTGTGTAGCTTGCGATGGTCTTAGGGCCAAATGCTGGTGTGGCAACAGTGTGTGTGTCAGGTGTTGCTTTCAGGGGCCCAAATAACGCTCAGAAAGTTTGTGTTTTTGTTCAGACACATGAAAAATTAGAAGGAACATTGCTGATCACCAAGGACAATAGGACTCAATACAGGAAAGAGGTAGACCTTCTGACCATGTGGTGCAGGACTAAGGAGATTGTTGTTGAGAGAGGCCACACCCAACACCCTCCACTGACCATCAGCACTGCTGCTGTGGAGAGTGAGCAGCACAAAATTCCAGGGGGTGCACATCAGTGAGGACTTCTCCTGGACCACCCACACAACATCACTGGTAAAGAAAGCCCAGCAGCACCTGTGGAAACTCAAGCGGGCAAGTGTCTCACCACCATCATGACCACATTCTACAGAGGAACTACTGAGAGCCTTTCCAGCTGCATCACTGTGTGGGGCAGTCGCTGCACTGATTATGAGAGGAAAGTGAACTCAGGTGCACCACTCTACCTGCAAGACATATACACTATATGCTATACACTTGCATCATATTGTGTGTGATGCAAGTCACCCCCGCACATAATCTGGGAGGAGGTACAGGAGCCTCTGTTCCCGCACCACCAGAACAGCTCCATCCACCAGGCTCAACTCCCTCCCCTCTCTAAACACCAGGCTGTTTCGCTAAAGAACTTTTGACTTTTCCTTTAAAGCAGTTATTAATTGTGTTGTGTCTTCACAGTATAATTTATTTGCAACTCTGTACCAAATTATTCAAAGTATTCAGAATACAGTTCTCTAATTGGACCATGTATCGGAATACATTATATTTTATACTTTTATTCTAAGTATCCTTTTCACCTTTGGCTCCCATTCATATTTTGATTCAATTGTGATAAATCTTGCCCCTAATTCAAACCCACCATTCACATATTACTGCTATCTTTCTCCTGCATTTTGATTCAGCATTATTTGCCATAATCACTTTCATTAAAAAAAATCCCCCTTTTCAAAAAATAATACAGCAATTAGAGATTCCTCATTAAAATTTCCCCTCAAACCCCATCTTTCTTTTCAAAGCAATTCCAGTGCATTTCTATTCCGGTCCTGGGGGCTGCAGACGGAGGAGGTGAGCCTTGTTACTATGGCAGCTTGTGTGCGATGGTTCACCCGCGGAGTCCAGAGGTCAAGAGACTGGAGCGGAAACAGTGAGAAGAAGTTCCCTCACCATACAACCATACATGGGTGGATCTTGAATAAGGAGTCTGACATTTAGTTAGTTATGCCCCTGCTGTCAAAATAACATATTGCCTGTAATAATGAAGAAAACATCAAGTATATGAATGTTTATGGTAAAATCACAATGAATCTAGTCTGGAGTGAGTGATGGTGCCGTTTGTAATTGTATATAAGTCAAGGGACTTATATAGAATTGCAAACAGCACAAAGTCACGAAATCTATTAGCTGTACAAGAACTGGAGCCAAGAAAAAAAAAAAAAAGGTGTTGTTGTAGCAGGCTTCATTTGATTTAAGTGTAATTAACATAAACTAATTTGTTATGGTAAGATGAAAAACATATGGGTAAGGATTGTAACATTTTCATCTTAAAGAAAGAAAATGTGCATTAACACAAGTTTTAAATGATTGAAGGCAAAAGCAATAACTTGTATAAAGATGTCATTATACATCACAAGAGTTCAAAGATTTACACATGTTTTTTCCCTTGCACTTTGTTTGGAAGTAACATAAGTAGATTGTGATTTAACTTTTTGATTATTGTAAACCATAATATTGGTCTAAAATCACGTAATATAAGAAGAAGGTCCTCTGATTTCCTGTTTAAAACGGTGGTAAGCAGCAGATTCTCTTTTATTTTTTAGTTTGGAATTGGCTATGTAACTTTTTTGTTTCCCACATGTATTAATTTGTCCAAAAAAAAACTAAGTAAAATAAGTACAGAGATGTCAGCAGGGATTTTCTGAGCACTTGAACCTAAAATTCAGAACAATGTACGATTACTCAGATATGAATGGATTAATAAAAATACAACTTTGAGTAAGGTAATGATTAAGGAACAGTTTTACAAAGTTTTACAAAGCTCACTGAAGTTGATTTAAAGATCTTGGTTAGTGTGGACATACTATATTTAATTTAAGGATTATTGTTTCCAGTGTCAAACCAGGAAACATATTTGGTCCAGCTTCACCCATTCAGTGCATAATGAAGTGGACTAAAGGAGTGTGACGGCGCCCATAGTGTTCGGCTCCAGTCAAATGAAGCTCATGATGCTAGCGGTTATAGGAGTGAATATGAATTTCATATTAGTTGTATTAGGAATTGATTTACAGACAAAATAGCTTAAAAAAAAAAAAAAAAACGCTGGCAAATACAAACACTTTAAGATCAAAATGAGGAGGCTGACAGCAGAAGTTACAAAGGGATGTTGCCTTTTCAATACAAAGTGAATTGGAGCCAGTCAGTGGAGCCATAAGGGCGCCCATGTTTGCTTGATATTTGGCAGATAGTGGGTTAGCTATGTCCATTTTTATACACAGTCTATGGACTCAACCTAAGCTCATGACATATCTCAGTACTCCCAGTTACTTCCTTGTGCTTAGTTGGAGAAAAGGTTATCTCCAGCACTGCACACAGAGCAAATGAGGTATACAGGATGTGTTCCAGTGACCATCACCCGCCTGCAGCTAAGGCTCATTCATTACACATGTTGAGTGTCTTAAGGGTAGCACAAAGGTCAGACATACAAATATTGTTCCCATCTATTCCCATCTCCTTTAACTGTGTCAAGATAACAAATATGCAGAGTGCAGCTGTTCCAACTGTTTCTTTGAGAATGCCTCTGCTTCCCCACAGTGATGCCCACAGAGAGCCATCAAGAACAGTCAGACGTTTTCAATGGTTGGTTTATTTCTTAATGAGACAGTAAATGGGACAATGATTTCAATATCTGCAATCATTCGATATGTAAAGCTCTGAAAATATTGCCATAAATATTCATTTGATCTATTTTGCATGATGGAATCATGTCCTGTCACATGAAAGGAACACAGAACGCCTGCTTCCGATGCCAGTGCCATTATAATAGGCAGGGCTTGTGAGTTGGAGGCATTTCCGTTCTCAGTGGCCTTGTTTATAATAACAGCGTGCATTCTATAAGCGCTTGACTGATTTATATACACAAATAAGAAAGATCTATTCAAACATTATACAACAACTATCAGGTTTAGATTTGTTTTACTGTTTTTTTTTTTATTTGTTTTTTTTCCTGTTACTCTACACTTATTTGGAGCTGGCAACATCCACCAATAGTGCACTGTACAAAATTGTGTTATGTGTTAAAATGTAAAAAACACCAACAGTCCTAGCAGTCTTGTTCACCTCAATGAGTTTATAAATGCATTTCACAACTTTCACTGGTCAAAACAGTTTTAGCATCAAGCCGCGGCTAACAACAGTTAGCATACTAACAGTGCACTAGAAGCACTTCCTGGTCTGTAGAAGAAGTGAAGTGAAAAACACATTCACATTTGGTTATTTGTAATATTATTTAGTACATTACTGTTTAGCCTCCACGATGCCTTTGTTGAGCTCCCATGCAGGCAGTATGATACAGTGGTATTATTTGACCCTGACCTGGTTTTACTGTACATAACAAAAGAAAGATACAATTTTGCTATGGATTCTATCTGGACGGCTGAGAGATTACACACACATATTGTACAGATGAAAAATGAGCACATGAATTATCCACCCCTTGTTGATTTTTTATCCATCCATCCATCCATTTTCTTCCGCTAATCCGGGCCCGGGTCATGGGGGCAGCAGTCAAAGCAGGGACTCCCAGACTTTCTTCACCCCAGACACAGCAGCTCCACCGGGGGGGACCCTAAGGCACTCCCAGGCCACTGAAAGACATCTCGATGCCCGAGCCACCTCAGCTGGCTCCTTTTGACGTTTGACTGAGCTCTACACTCTATCTCTGAGGGAGCGCCCAGCCACCCAGTGGAAAAAGCACTTTTGTATCTGCAATCTCATCCTTTCGGTCATTACCCAGAGCTCATGACCATAGGATTTATATATATTTATCATATCATATCATTTTTCATGTGTCCTGAAAATTCATTTCAGAGTTAACAAGCTGGTACATCTTACAAAATAAAGCAATACGGTACATTTCTGGTTGCATTTGATGTGTAGAATGTATCAAACCACTTCAGTTTGGAGTTTCATCAAGGAGGGATCTTTTGATTGGATGTTGATTGAAATACAGGATGGCAATGTTCTCTCTGTTCTTTCTGATGAAGCCTGTCTTGCTTCATTTGGTGACAAATTGTGTTAGAAATGAAATACTCGAGTAGGCCTAAATGCAAAGTTGTATGGTGATGTCTGATGACAACGCCTGATGAAGACTTCATTAAAGGGCCTATATTTTGCTATTTTCTGATTTATGTTCCAGTGTTGTTTCCTTATCATAAACACACCTGAAGTTGTGTTTTGTTTCATTCACCAAATAGGAAGTGGGCCAGGAGGCTCTTCCCTCTCCGTCTGGCTTACATTGGGATCTTTTCGCTCCTGTCTCTGTAACTTCTGCTGTGAGCCTTGTCATTTTGGTCTTACAATGTTTGTATTAACCACCTCTGTTGTTTTTTTTTTTTTTGTTTGTTTGTTTGTTTTTTTGCTATTTTTTCCACTTTGAGTGACATCAAACTCACTTAGTCCACTTTTTATACAGACTATGAATACACATTTTTTTTAAAAATTCTATACACCTTCCCTAGAGTAATTTGGATAATTTCAGCCCTGGATATTCCAATCTATACAGAACATAAAGTTTTAACTTGAAAACCACTGCTTCATGACATCACAAGGTGCAACAGAACATTCTGAGTTACCAAAATCTAAGTTTCATTAATAAGTTTTTGAGGAGGTAATGACTTTTGCACATTGTAGGATTTTAAGGTTATTTAGACCTAAATTTTCTCCAATGGAACAAGAGTAAAGATGTACACTTGTCTTGCATTCATTCATTCACAAGAAACAAGTAAACCCTGGCCTGATAGTGTCACCTGATTGTTGCTAAGTGAATAAATAAAGCATACTGTGGAACATTACAGAGAACTCAACACTCCACAAAACACAAAAGCATATCTATGGAGACAAAAAGGTGACAAAGCCTCCACCAGGAACTGTACATACCAGTCCTTTGAAGAAAACTCGCGAAATACTGCAGTTTCCTAAAACACGGCACTTTGGGGACAACATTATGAAACTGGTGCTGTACCATGGAAACAGGCTCTGAAAATAAGGGCTGTAGATTAAAGGAGAAAGACCACAAACTCGGCGTCTTGGGCTGTTTGCGCTCATGTCGTTTGAACCTCGTCCAGTGGGAGTTATAATAAGACACCACCCACGCTTCTCCCAACTTTTGCATTTGGATTCTGTTTCTGAGCACACGCTGTCGACGGGGAAGTTGGACACATAACAGTACGTAGGAGGAGCTCATCTTGTAAATTAGACTGGTTTACTGCCAATGTTTGGAAATCAGAGTAGATTACCTGAATGCAAGGATTTAAAATGTCTAAACCTTATTGCTGCGCAGTTGGAACAAAATGACAATGCAGGATAAATGGAGAGACAGCATGGAACGGATGAGTGTTTTTTCCTTGCCTCATTGTGGGGTAAATGAAGCAGAAGGGATGGCGGGCTGACAGGTATTCTGAAATGAGCTTTGTCAACATTTAAACTTTTTTTTTTTTACTTGAATAAATTATGCATGAACTCTTGAGTTTTGTTTGACTGAAACATTTTCCTCGAGTGTTAATAAAAAGTTACTGCCCTGGGGCGATGGTCTTTAAAAGTGCATTGTATAACTTTTCTGGTGGAGGGTTCGTCAAATGGTTTGGATATGTTTTTGCTTTACTGGAATATTTCACAGTACGGTATTAAACTTTTCTATCTTTATAGAGATCAAACCAGACCAAGGTTATAGGTCAGATCTGTGTAGGAAGCGCTGCTCACAGTCAAAATGCATTTTTCTATGTATTTTTGAACTATAAAACCCCCTGTAATTGAATAAATGTAAGGTAGAGCCATTTAATGTCATACTGTGGAGCTTTCCAGGCAGAGTAACAAGCATTAATCTAGATTAATCTAGATTAATGCTGATGGGTCGGCAGCATAAACTGTATTTTTTTGACAAACAAAATAGCAAAAAAAAAATTCAGGATCATGTAGAGTGGGTTAATAAGATTTTTTTAAGACCAAGATGACAAGAATCACTGCAGCAGGTACAGAAAGTTACACATTCCACCTTTAATGCCACCAGTCACTCACACACCACATAATAATACACACATACTTAGGGGTAAAATTACAATTTTTTGTGACAGGAGAAGGCATGGGTCAAATGCAGTTCTCCCCTGAATGCCCAAGTTTAATCTCCAAGTTTAAAAAAGGACTCCCAGATTCAAAATGTGGTTTAATTCACTGAATGTTAACACAAGCTGAACTTTTTAAATACTGAAACGTGAACTCTACACTGTTTGTCATTGTCTGTTCTAAGTACATTATGCAGACAGACTGTTCAAGTGGGAAAAGCAGGTTCTGACATAAATACTTCTGCACCTTTAATTCAGTGTCAAACAGTGTCCAACCTCACCTCCTCATCCCCACCACTTCCACTGTACACATTTATCTGTTTCATAGCCTGTGTTGAGGCAAAGATAAATAAGCGCTATTATTGCCGCCAAAGATGTCGACAAGATCCCCCACGGAGAGAGGAAACGGGTGCTCCCAGAAGACCGTTTTTAAATGTCAGCCCCTCATGGACCATCAGTGCAGCTCAGTTTTCATGCCTGCATTCTGCAATATCAACAAGATCACTCCGCCGCCACAATTTATGCCTCCATATGCGCGCAATAATCCGATACTCGTGGTGGTCATTTGAAGATACCCTTGCGGCCACTACGCCGTATTGTAAGCTCTGTGACATTTCCCCCACGCTAGCGCATTATAAAATCATTTAAAGGAGTCAAATGCATGAAACACTACCTGCCAGCACGCATGGTACACACCTAATAGTTATCCATGAAGCAATATGGGCTGTAAATTTGCATTGACTGCGTGGCATTTTACCATGACATTCAGAAAGCCAATATTGTTTTCAAGGGAAATTGCTGAGCTTATGCATGGTCTAGTAATACAGGGAAGTAGTTTTATACTTTACTCTGATAATCCAATAAAGCAGCGCTGGTCCACTAAGTTCAACTGTAGTAATTGCTGCAAATCAGTCAATGAAGTGCAAAGCGACTGCCATTATTAGATCTCATTCAACCCCAAATGTAGTTATTTCTGTATCGTGGTTTATGTTACAATATTTGTCAGATGTTTCTTTTTTGCTACTGATTTAAAGATGTTGTACCTGAGCTTTATAGTCTAAAAAATGTAAAAACTAATGGTGGGCATAGATTATTTTTTTAATCTAGATTAATCTCATTGACCATTTTAAATTAATCTAGATTAATCTAGATTGATGCTGATGGGTCGGCAGCATAAACTGTATTTTTTTGACAAACAAAATAGCAAAAAAAATGTTCAGGATCATGTAGAGTGGGTTAATAAGAATTTTTTAAGACCAAGATGACAAGAATCACTGCAGCAGGTACAGAGAGATGAGCATTAGTTAGCTTGTCTGATAGCGCTGCTCTGACGGGCTTGCCTTAGTTGCACTCAAAGTAGTTTGATGGCGACTCTTCCTCGGCGTTTCAGTGCTTGACCCGGTTTAGGTGGTATTTGAGACTGGTAGAAGTGCAAACAACCTTAGACTTGTTGAAGTCTCCATTGGGAAGCTTTTTAAAAATACATTTTCCCTGAAGCAAACCCGGCGGCTTCGTAGCTGCATCCATGTTGGTGTGTGGCGTTTGTTGTGGTATTTCACAGTAGCTACAGGTTCGAAAACTCATCGGCCCCTACAGTGCATTTCGGCGAGGTATACATCCGCGCTAAAGGTGAAAGTCATCATAGTTCGCTTATTATAGACCCAGCTCCCTGCCCAACTTTGAGAATAGATTAACGGCAATATTTTGTATGCCGCCCGATAAGAGTCCCACATTATCGCAGCACGTTAACACCGATAATGGCCCCCACTAGTAAAAACTGAACTAGTTCTTTGAAATGGTTGGCAATGATCCAAAGTTATTCTTCATGTTTGAATTCCATGTGTCCTAATTATTCACCACAATCAGTTTA